>VZTZ01034068.1:378067-507619 GCA_013400955.1 Drymodes brunneopygia | reverse complement strand
CCCAGCGGCGGCACCGCCGAGCGCCCGCGGCCGGGAAGCGACGGGACGGGCCGGGAAACAGCGATTTGCTGCACACTGCGCATTCCAGAGCAAAGGGGAAATATAAAAACCCTGCAGTCACCATAACAGGCACTGCACGAACATGCCTTGCACTGAGAAGCAGAGTTAAAGTCTTGCACAAATACTGACTTCAATGCTTAAATACTGTAAAGTCATTACTGGTATACATGCTTGGCTTTAGCTGTAGTTGTTATCCGTGAATGTGCTGCTTCCGAATTGCGCTCCCAACTCATCAAATAAATCCTTTAAACTGCTTGTGCGTATTTATGTTTATGCACACACGCAGGCCCATATATGAAATGCTACGTACATAGTTATTTGGGTAACGAAAAACAGTTAACGAATACGATACACGATATGTAATTTCAGTATTGCATGACTATTAAGTATTTCTCCTTCGCGATGACTCCCAGCCAAACCACATCATTTGCCTACATACCTGCTCTGTCAAGTTTACGTGCCCCCTCACGATACTAATGAACGACAGTTGTGAGCCAGAAGGAAAGCCCGTCTCAAGAAACAATTACAGCAGGAGATGGTATCTGCAGTCAGTAGTGCAATGAACCTGCCTCTGAGGCAGCACTATTGTTACTTGGATTACACATTATGTATTGAGACACTGCTCCACGGGAGTGTCAAAACACCTACTGCCCTCGAAACTAAATGTACTAATCCTGCTTCCCAGTCTGCTCCATCTGTCCTTACTCCTCATTTGTGTACAGCTGCTTTTGTACACTTGAAGCCACTACCTTTTGAGAAGAGACAGCATCGTTGTGACTGGGAAAAGTATCTATAAACTGTTGTGGGATTGAAGGCAAGTCCATTCCCAGGATTACTTACAGCAGACTGCTCCACAAACCAGAGCAGGCAGCAATCCTAAATGACCTCACAGGCTCATTACCTTTTCCCATCTATTATTCTACACAGCATCTAAACTAATGAATGAATCACTCAGGAGCAATTTCTTCACCCTGTTTTTAAAAACATTTCTTCCTTATTGGCACAAGGATGTCCCAGTATTTCTTACAGACATCTCCAGGGAAAAGTTAACCTAAATGTATGTGCCAGACTTTCATGTGGGTTATCATAAATATTGTCAATAGATGTGTAACCTCCCCTGCCACTTCCTGTTAGGATAATAAGGAGCTGTTATTGCTACTGTAAGAGGAAAGGCATTTTCCTTACCATCTTCACCCTGAATATAAAGGAGAACACGTGTTCAAGGTAGTAGAAACTAGGTTGCCAAATAGGACATTTCGGGACAGCATTGTTTTTTGCAGGGGACAGAGACCTCAATCCCATTTTTGCTAAAGCAGAAATCATGAGTCCTATTGAATTTAGCAGTGCAGGATTTGGCCCTAAAGGACTCTTACCACACAGCTGATAAGAGAACAAATAAACATCAACTACAAAGAATGAGGAATTGCACCAGGTGAAGAACATCAGTTCCAATTTGCTCATTGGATCAAAGCTCTCAGTGTCTGAAAAGACAACACTGAAAGGACTGCAGATAAAAAAAACGTTGAAAGCATTAGATAAAAACTACAGCAGGGCAGATAACTTGCAGAAACAGTAACCTAAACCAAGCTTTTCTCTTTACTCTGTTCCTTGCTTTGTCAGGAAGAAAAGGCTAGAGATGTCAAAAAAATGCTCAAAGAACCTGTTCTTTCCTTAATTTTTTACTTCAACTTATCCCCTTCCCACTGCTTTATACATTATGCTGCACTGGTGAACTGTGCAACTCCATCATTTCTATGACCAGCTATTTTTCTAGAAAACTCTGGCTATTGTCAGAGCCACGAGTAGCTCTAAAATGCACATGCAACAATATTTTCGTACTCACAGTTCCTTTTAATTTTAGAAAAATAATTTAAAGACATACTTCCAAGTTGTCATGTTATTTGGAAAAAAGGGGGGAAAGTATTACTGGCAAAGGCAAAGGCTACCACAGCTGAAGTAATTTGAAAAAAATTATTATCTGTCATTTCCTAGAAACATCTAATAGCAATAACAACAACATTCTGGTTTCTAAGGTGCCAGAGAAGCTCCTGTGGCAGGTTAATCCTACCAGGAAGAAAACCAATGATACTCAGAGTCAACACACTCTTTCCTAGCACGTCATTCGCACAACAGGTCTGTTTTCTAAGGCAGTCTTTATTCTTAGTAGCTGGTATACTTTTACTCAAAGCATCTTTTGTTTATTTTTCTTTCTTACTGTTGTGTGTTCAGGTAATGAAAACGAACCAAGTCAGCCTCATTATTACATGTAAGACATTATGCACAAGTAGATGAATCACAGAGGAAAAATTACTCCTGTGTTTTGGTTGCACATACTACAAAACAGTGGAAAAAGATCTAACTGAAAACACACTCATTTTTTATTTGATATTTTTAAAATTAAGCATTTCTGCAGCAATCCCCTGAAAAATCAAGGTCTCCTCTATTTTGAGGAACAAAATGTGTTGGCAAGAATGCTTGAATCTAACCTGCTAGGTCGTTGCCAATCAACCACCCAAATTTAATTTTCTCTTCCCTTGAAATACTAGTTTTCTATCTAAGTCTTCATCCTTTTCATCCTTCTGTCATTTTTGTTATTATGCATTCGTTTTATAATGCCCATTAACCCACTAAGTTGCCCTCAGATGTATGTGACCAATAGAACTAAAGTTGTGCATGGGCAAAGAGGATGAGCCACAACAATGAAGAACAAAGAGCGTGTGGATTCAGTGTTTGTTACTGACCAGGACCCAAACACCAATAAATGTGATGGAAGGACTTAGACTCTCCCCAACAGGCATCAGGTCAGGCTGCGGGAGGGAGAGTCCCCTAGTGGTGACACCCCTGCATGGAGAGGAGCAACTGGAAGTGCCAAGAAATATTCACCTGAAGGCCAGGGGTGGCCAGTACTGAACTGTATGGGATGTGTTTTCAATTCCACTTTGATCGTCACATGAAGATGCCAGCTCACAATTATATCTAAATATTTAGAATCCGGAAATGTGCAAAACCAAGAGACAGAAGTCAGAAGAAAGTGAAAAGGGAATTAATCTCTAGTTTTTTCTCCCGGACTGTACATTTAATGGACAGAAGTATTTAAAACACAAAGATACCACTTCTGCACATGAATTTGGTATGTAGCCTGAAGTATCCTTTTAAACAGCAAGTAGGGCTACTTAAACAGATACCTGCAAACAGAAACATGATTTTGTCCTTAGAACACTTTTCTGAGAGTAGGTATCAGATTAACACATCAAGTCCTGCTGTGTGTGTCAGGGATACAGTCAGGGAATATGTGAGTTACAGGCAGAACATCTTTTCTGCCCTTGCTAAAGTCCTACCTTGTCTGCTCATGGGGAAAACCCTCCCATTTCTACCTCTCCTCTTCTGAATTAAAAAGTAGAATAAGTAAAAATCTGACATTATTACACTATCTCTATTCAACAAACTTATTCTTTTAAATTAAAGCTGATCACCTTCTTCGAGATAGCCTAATCCAGTGGCATTGTGTACACTCATTACACACAACCCATAAAGACAGTGAGACTATGAAGATACACAAAACATTCACATTGGACTCCCAATGTACATCGAATACTTCTGCTCTATAAGTCATGATGTCTTTTGTTCTACAATTCTTTAACTTCAGCACCCTCTGTACAGTTACCAAAAGTTACCTTGTTAACATTAACTTCTCATATTAAACTACCTGAAGTTAATATACTGACTTATGCTAGCTGCTGCTTTCCTTCATCAAGTTCAACTCTCCTTTCTCCCCTCGAAGCTTTTGTCTGCTTTCCTGAGCAGGAGCATAGAATGACACTTTCCTTTGAAATGGAAAACTAGGAAATGTTGTAAGGGCAAGAACAAAGGTTAATTCTCATGGTGACTACATAACTCTGGCAGCTCAGGAATCAGAAGCTCTCAGTTAAAGCTTTGAAACCAGAAGCTCAATGACTGTCTTCAAAAAGTTAAAACAGAGCATTGAAAACTGACATCACAGGGGCTGAGGGTGATTACTCATGCATCTCAAGATGTAACTGCCTCAAAACATTACTTTTAACATGAAATTTTCTTTAACAGCTATGCTGGGTTTACAGTGAAAACATTATTTCAGCCCTGTTGGAAAAAACAGAAAAGTCTGTAAGTACGGATCTTTTAGCAGTCACACATACTTAGAAAATGAAAGCTTTTAGTCCTTTGGGCAGCTGGTCACTGAGAGTGAATGAGGTGGAATACTGCTAAGAATGTCACAGCTGTTGCTGACTCTGCCATTCCCTTCACAATGTGTGCAAAACGGGAAAGCTCTATTCTGTGAATGTTTTATCGATTAGTTACAATATCTCTGTAGACAAATGACAGTCAAGAAAAAAGGGTGTTACTTTACTATGCTGTTAATACTTGCAAGTTACCTACCAATATTATATGGTAATTACAAAACAGACCCATGATGCAACGGAAAGAAAAGCCACCTATCATCTTTAAAGTGTGTCACATAGCTTCTGAATGGTATTAATTAATGTCTTTAATGAGATTACTTCATTAATAGGAATTTCTATTAATATTAATACATGCCAATAGAGGCAATGGATATAATTCTCCATGTAAAGATTCTGATTTGCTTGCAGTCATAGATGTAGTCTCAGTCCAAAAACACTGCATGCCAGGAATAAGTTTTGAGCTCCTGAATTTCTGTCCCAGAAATCTTACATGGAAGTGTAAGATGTATACCATGATGGGTTGAAAGGCTGAGGATCAGGTCTCTCAATAAACCTGAAGCTAATGATTAACAGCAGACGTATTTACTTTTCCAGGGTAGAGCTGCTAGTTGATTACAAGCAACTTTTATAAATACTGATAGCATGCAAAGAGACAGTCATCTATTGCAAGTCTTTTACAGCTCAGTCATGCTGTAAGGCATTTGTAACTTTAATGCCTTACAAAGACATTACAAATACAATGCAGTTGCTATTCCTCATGTTATTGTTTGACTTTCTTTATGCAAAACTTTTCCTAAGAAACAATATAAGAAAAAAACCCAAGAAACAAAACACAGGCTAGGCGACAACTCTGAAAGAGGAGAATTGGTTTCAAATAAGGAGCAAACCCTCACCTCTACAAGCAGATTTGTGTATGATGGCCCATGGGTCTGGACAGAGTTCTAAAACTGAGAGGTTCCAAAGGCTTAGACCTTTGCTTGTACAGAACTAAGCCTGAAGCCTAGGGCTCTCAAAATACACCTTTGCAATCTCAGATAAATGTGCAGAGTCTCACATCAAGCAGACTTTACAGTTCTGGACAACAGAAGTAAGACAGGTCAGTGTACCTACACACAGTTTATGTGTTACTGTAGCACTACAAAAGCCTCATTTACATTGCTTTGAATTAAGGAAAGAGGTCATAGGAATTAATGTAAGCTTTAAAAGTGGACACTGTGGGTGTTTTTCATCTGGAAATGTAATGCTTATATACATGTATGTAATATATACTTACACAGAGATCCTCTGCTATAATTTATCACAAATTATCATAATTTATCACAGCTCTCCCACTGGAAATAGAAATAATATAGTGTAATAATACTTTAAAATATGATATTTACATATGTATAATTTTACATATATTACAGAACACACAAATATATACATATAAATATGTATTTAAGAACACACAAGTCCATAATGAAGAAAGAGACTACAGAGCACCCCAGATACACTGCTGCAGCTTTTCCTGACTGCAGCTTTCTGCACTCAGATCCCTACTGATCTAAAAATCCAAAGACATAGCAAGCAGAAGTGTTACAGTTCCTTGATTATTCCAACAACAAAGCAAATTCAATGTAATTTATGTGCTATAAAGTGTAAACAGACTGTACTTTTCATCATTTACTCTTAGCTTTTGTTTTGTGGTTTTGATGTGTTTGTTTACCATTAATATGGTACCAGTACATAGATTTATTTATTTCTGAGGTAAGACTGAGAAAAAGAAGATAGTTTCTGTTAGGAGTTTAAAATGCAGACATTTAAAAACAGTTTACTATAGTTAACAGTGTTAACATAATAATTTAGCTGCAAAGAAGGATTAGAAATACATTTCATGTGAACTTTTAGATGCACATGCCCTCAGAACAAATCCTATTTGTCCCTACCTGTTTTAATGAATTTCTTGCATGAAATACTTAAGTAGTGAATTTTTTCAGACAGTAAGCTCCAAGGAAATAGGTAATTTTTCAATTTAAAACAGGTACAGAAAAGACCAAACTGAGGTCAGGCCTTAGTTTATAGTCCTGTGTTAAATTTCTGGAACAGAAAAGAAAATGCGGTCTTTGTGCCCAAAATTCAAAATTCCAGTGGGCAAAACTCCACTTGATTTGAAAACTAGATTCAGAGAGCAAAAAGATTTTAAAGTATAATTAAATTCAGCATACACAAACCACTGACAAAACCTAAATTTAAAAGAAGAAAAGGAGATGGACACACACAACAATTTTCAAATGCCATCGAAACAGTATCTGACAGAAAGCAGTGAACATCAGCTGGAGTCCTGACACACAGCCCAAGTGCTTTGCTCCCAGCTGTTAGCCGGGCTGAGAGCCACATCTGAGGGAGGTGCAAGTGCTGCATGTCTGGGTGGACATGGGAGTTTGAAGCACATCAGGGACCAAATCCAGCAAAACTCCAGCATCTTGGGCTTCACTACATAAAGCAGGTGCTGCAGGCTTTGACAGGCCTACATAACACACATAACCTGAGCACACCACCAGAGCACAGCTGTGCCAGTACACGTGGGGAAATAGCCAGCCACTCTGAACATGAATCAGATGTGTTTCTGTGAAACACTTTTTTGAATTACTGGCATAAACAATTTATTATTTCTGAAATACATGCAAGGACTTGAAGGTGTTGGGAGAGTGTGTAGATTTTCTCAAGCTGTCAGCATGAGAAAATAATTTTCTTCTTCTCATACAGGCACCTCAATGACTCTCTGCTTGCTTAATATATGGAAGCTTGCCTTCTTCCACCAAATGCCAATTTCCAATTCCAACTAATGTGAATTGTTAATTTAACTTTTGAACTTGAATTGTGGAGGAGACAGAGGGTATTGAGAATGTAGAGATATTTCTGTTGGAAAGGTCAAACCTGAGACATGTGCAGACTTCCTACAAGGGCACCAGACTGTAACTGGGTCACAAGTCCATGGAAAACCTAAAAAAATTGGACTGTTCTGCATTAGCTATTCCAGAATAACTCCCCATATTGACTGTCTACTCAGTAGTTAGTGCTTGCTTGCTCTACTGTGTCTGACCTATTTATTCTTGAAGCCTGGTCAATTCATCTATATAGGCAGAGTTCAATAAATTTTGCTTTTACCATTAAGCATGGACTTATGTCTGCCTTTGACTTAACAGTAAGTCTTTGCTTAAATCTCATCAATTTCAAAACCATCTTATTTCTGGCAGCCCTAGTGACATAAGAAAGTGAGC
The DNA here is from genome assembly GCA_013400955.1 of Drymodes brunneopygia. Lineage (NCBI taxonomy): Eukaryota > Metazoa > Chordata > Aves > Passeriformes > Petroicidae > Drymodes > Drymodes brunneopygia. Next base: position 500,079 of record VZTZ01034068.1, on the reverse strand, counting down.
TCAATAATAACAATAAAAAATCTTTGTGATTTTCACTTTTACACTGTTTGGTCACTTGAAAATGCAAACATTAGTCTCAATAGTCTGAAAGACATGGCACAAGGCCTGTATTAGAATGAGCACGGATGAAAGTGCTCTGAGAATGTCGTTCCTGCTCCTGTTGGTTTGGCTGCCGAGGCCCTGGGCCAGCTTGGGAAGAGCAGAGCTGGGTGTCCTTGGAGAAAGAAGAAATACATTCAGTGCCCTACAGACAGGCTCTTCCAAACCTAACACACCTCAAATGGTTCTTCCTTCTGCCACCACACATACCACAGGAAACCCCCTGCCCTCAAACACCAAGTACAAATCTTTAGAGGAAAGGATTGACACTGAAATTAGCTCACTATGAAAGGACAATACCAACGAGCTGGCAGCAATGCTGGTCCAGACTCTGCTCTGTAGGTATAAAACTGTCGTAACACCACAGATTTTGGTCTAGTTAGCCCAGACAGACAGAACTAAAAACCAACAGAGAAAATGGCACATACAGTGCCTACCTGCCCCTGGCCATTTATACTTCCCTTCCTCACCCTGTGTGAAACCCCAGCCTGTGAGTCTAGACCCCACCACAAGATAGGACTATTAAAAAACACAATGAGGAAAAAATTTTATATGCAACTTACCAATTGCATTTGTTTACAGTACCCCCACTCAAACAAGGGAAGTCCCAAAATGGGATTCTTATGACAGTAATTGTTTACTAAACCAAGTAAAGGTTTTTAAATCCTGGTCTTCCCTGCCATTTTTGCTTCTGTTGGCACTTCTTTAGCATATTAGCCCTTCAGGGCTTCAAGGACTTATTTTTATTAGTGTTTACAAACCACTAAACACACTGGTGGCACAGTATCAGCAGTAAGTAATAATAGTATCTCCACCACAAACAAGACACAATAGAACACTTGCGCCCTGAAACATTCCCGGGTGGAGTATCTCTTATGAAAGAATTTCTTTATTAATGCTTTGTTCAGGGAGGGAGCTCCACTGGAAAAACAATATACCCAAGAAATGCTGTCCTGGTATCCTGTCTGCTCTCCTCACACATGCAGCTCATGTATTTTGGAGCTGATTTTAAAACTTCTTTGTAATTATGAGGAGTTGAGCCCCTGGGCTCAGCTAAAATCTAGATCTCTAACACCCAAGAAGTTATTCTTGGTCTTCAAGAAGGTAAACAGGACTACTTTTGTGAATGTGACAAAATAAAACCTGCAATGGCAGACCCCTCAAACTGTAAGCAAGACAATCTAATTGAAGCACCAAGTTAGAATATGCTCAAATACATACAAAACTGAGTATGTCTGCACTTCTGCAACAAATGTCTTCCCAAGGTTATGAGTATGGAGAAGCTGAAAAAATACATTTCCAACACAGGATTTTATTCCCACCTTCTATTGACAGACCTGTGAGAGCAAATATTGGTCAAGAGAATACAGTAAGGAATTACTTGTGACAAATGAAGTCAGTAAATGATCTGCCGTGAGGCAGTAAGAACAGCTGTGTGCCTGTAACAAGTAACTATGTCCAAATGGTTTATTGTAGAGACTGTCTAGAACAGTCTAAGGAGGGGATTCATCTTTCCCACAACACTCACATGTTGTTAATGGGTCAGCAAGAGTGGAGCACTGAGTGGTGCTGACTGTACCTCCCAGTTAATTTCATATGCTTTTCATCTTCAAATTTGAGGGTAAATTAAAATAAACCTTTGTTTTGCTGCCATCTATTCTCCTTGCCATCTGCAAAATAAATCTATTAAAACCCCTCACAAAAGCATAAACCAACCTGGAAAAAAGCAAAACAAATTAAACCAAATGGAATGAATGTTCCCCTCTCCAAAAAGCTCCCTTTCCCTTTCCTCTTTTTCCAGTTCCTATTCATAGACAGTGGCTGATGCACCAGATATGTTCTAGAACTGGCAATTAATTTTTTGCCATTCTTCCTACTGAAAAAAAGAAAAAAATCCTTAAATAATACATGCATAGTTAGTTATCAAAACACGATCTGGAAAGGAAATTGCTGTTAGAGGAGGTAGGTTCATTTCCCCATTCTGGGACTCAGTCTCTCAGTTATTTTCAGTATCTCATTTGAAAGCGAAGATAACAGTATTTCCCTTTTTCTGAAGGATTAATAAGACAGCACAAGGCTGTTGTATAAAGTATTATATAAAACAGCCAAGTCTCCTAAATAAAAGTTAATTATTAAAAATACAGAGCTTTTGTGCCTTTTTACATACATTTTCTATTTATCCATACCTCTTCTACTGTATCTTCCAACTGTTCATTTTTTGGACAACCCGCAACTGTACCAGCTACCTGTTCCCATGCCCCATCCCCCTACCTGCTGCCTCTTTTAAGCAGCTGGCTCCATGTGTCCTGGCTCTTCTCATCTCAGCTGCTTTCTCTGGGCCTTGATGCAGTTCCAGGGTGGAGGTGCATCTCAGCACCCAGTGCTCAGACACTGTGAGACATCAGAGACCCAGAGCTGACTGGAATGACACCTGCTTGGGCACTGTCTGCCTCTCCACACTCTGCAGAGGGAGGAGCTGCCTTGGAGATAAAAGGCAGTAGCTCCACCTCTGTATCCCACAGCTTCATGCCCTAATGCTGCTGAGACTTCCTACAGCGACTGCCAGTTTCTCTGCTACCTGCCAGGCTCTGAAGTACTATCCTGAAGAGATGGAAGGCAGTCAGCCTCTCTTCACCCAGCCCATTTGCTTCATCAATAAAGGACAGAAAAGACAAGCACCTACAGGTTTGTTTAGCCTTTGGGACCTGGAGCTCTCTGCAAATATTAGCTGTCAATTCTTTTTTTTCATTTCTGTCCCCAGCAGCTGCAGGACAAAGCTTAAGAAGATGAGCTGGGTGCACCCTGAAGTCTTGAAACCATAAGTCAACTGATATCTTGAATGTTTTGCTGTTGTGATTTTCAGGTCTATTTAATTACATATGGAAAGTTGTGGTATTAGTAACTGTGAAAGTATTCATTGTGTTCTTATGGAAATTGAATTGTTGGGGACCATGATCCTGCACTGTGAACATGCTGTATTCATCCCTATCTTCTCCTGGGCATCTAATTGTAACTGAAATATTTGTGACAAGGAACCTCCTTCCACAAGCATCTGTAAAATCATCAGTTTCATTAACCAGGCTTACTAAAATAGCATTTTATGATTTGAGTTGGACTTCAGCCACAATACTGCAAATACTATTATGGAACAATGCATGTATATTGATATACAAACCATAAATTCCACCTCTCTTCCACGCTAACACTTACGATAAATGAATTTTTTTAAAGTTGGTATTATGAATGAAACTGGGTTGAATGAGCAAAGAAATCTGAAGGGAATTGTTACCCAAGTTCAAAACTAATACATATTTTTTCTTTTAAATTATTAAATATGTGATTCATAAGTTTCTGAACTATTTTCAGTGTATACAGCAGTGAGCAGCCATATGAGTTATACCAAAGCTGACTGTTGCTGCTTCTCTGAACTTGTTTCATGGAAGAAGGAGGTAGAGCCAGTGTGGTGGCTGCTCAAAGGTACTGCTGAGAGGAGCCACGAGAGGGCACTGGAAGGAGAGAACAGGCCAAAAAATGCACTCCTGGGAACCAGCAGGCCAGGACACAGCAAGAATTCTGCTCCCTGCCCCGTTGCAAGAAGAAATTAAGGTCCAAAAGGACACACAGTCCGTTTCTGTATGAAAGCTATACTGAGAGGTGTCCCAGGCCAGACTTAGAGGTCTGAATGCTGCCAAGGGAGCCAAGAAAGGGCCAATGGTACCCAGAGAATGTGCTGGGGCATCAGGAGCAACAGGAGGGGACAGCACCAAGCAGAGCTGAGAACTACACCAATGTGCACAACTGACAACCTAACTCCCACGTTCCTGCTCTACACAAAGGCTACAAAGAGAAAGGGAGATGAGAGAGGTTGTATAAAGCAACCTTTTCCCAGAAAATATCCCCTGTCTGGAGGACAGAAAGATCCAGTGGTTCTACACAGTGTAGGTAAGCAACAGGAAAAGAAAAAAACTTATTTATCAGGAAACAATTGCAACCTCAACACATTTGAGGAAGTCACAATAAACCACGGAGAATGTTGGAATTCATCTTCTGATCTTATTTCTTATTTCATCTTTCAAAATTAACTGGTGTTAACATTTTTCAATATAGCAAATGTAGCTTGTTCCTGCTTTTTGGATTCCAGAGTTATATTTGGGAATGAATCTCAATTTTTCATTGATCTTTTCGGAGACTGGCAGACAGCTATGTGCTTGCTTGTATGACATCAAACAGTATGGACAAGATCAGCGCAGTCATTAGAACCTGACTTTGGCCTGCCAGCAAATGCTTCATTCCCTCTGTCAATCCAGTCTAGATTGGTCTATACAGGAATGTGCTACATTGTAAATACAGATGGTCACTGAAAAAAATTTACCCATTTGTTACTGACCACTGGTTGTTATTGATTTGCTCCCTGGCCCTGCCCAGGTCCAACTAGTTCTTTCCAAAACCATGCTCAAGAGCAGCTTGAAGGGCAACTCACTTCACTAACTTTGTGCAAAATGAGTAGTCTTAATGAAATTGCTCCTTCCATTCCACAGAGTCTCCTACATACCTTGTTTGATTGACAGCATAAATCAAATAGCTTCAAAATCACACTTTGAAAATATCCTGGGAGCCGGCTGCTACAATTCTCAGGCATTGTTTTAAATCTTTTAAACTGAAAATAAAGGTCTATGAAGTCAATTATCAAAATAATAGTAATAAGAATGACAAGAAGGCAGGCATATAGGACAAAGGGGAACAAATGCAATTTTGTTTAGAGCCTCTGAAGCTCACTGTGGTCATATAGGAACTGCAAGATTTGGCCCTCCAGGGTGATCACTGTTATTACTTTGATTATAGTAGCACAGGGCAACACCATACAGACTGGAACCTGTCTGCTCCTGATGGGAGTCTTCTGGCCTGAAGAGCTTACAGTCTAAATAAGACCAGGTAGACAAGTGGAGTGAGAAAGAAAGTACTTTTATTAGGCCCGGGAGAGATTAGGAAACTTGCCCAAGGACACATACCTTTGACAGATCCACGGTTTAACCTAGATTTTCACTATGGCACCTTGGTCATAAACACTTCACCTACCTTCTGTTCAACTCCTGAATGCCTCTTCAGCTGAGATTTAAAAAGACTACATCTCAGTAAAGCATCACCAGGAACATCCTCTTATACCATGTTTATTTCGACAGCTTTCACATAGAGAACATTTTCTATTGACAAAGTCCTAATGCATGGATGAAGAAAGAAACAAATTTGGGGGCAGATGAAAGCCTCAAGCTCAAGAGCAGGCTACTGTACACAAGGCTCTGTACGGCATTGGAAGTCTCAATGTATTTGCTTCAGCTTTAGTTCCAAAAACTTTAGTTTTAAACTTAGAGCTCTCCAGCTATGTAATTCCCCATATCCAGCAAAATATTCCTCCTTTTTTGGAGGGTCATAGTAAGACACATGGTACAGAAATTAATCAGAAAAAGAAAACTAATACCAAATTATGGAGGAAAGAAATCTCCAAACTTAACTCAGTCTAGGTTCACATGCCACAGAAAACTAAGACAAGTTTTAGATATAAGTCAGTGTTGACACATAATATTTAACCATGCCCATCATAAAATCCACTTTACTGAAATAAAAAATACACAGTACAAAAATCCACTTGACGCAACTGTTACTCATTAACATTCCTTCTACATCTTACACGAAAGCATTACTTGTGAAAAGTGCCCACTTGCAAATCTAAGAGGACACTGCCTCTCACTTCACGACGTGCTAAAAGTCATACCTGCGGGAAGTAATGATAACCTTCAATAATAAACGGCTCGTTTTCCAGCATAAAGTCTATTAATTCCTCGACCTCTGCTTTCACTAGCAACACAAATAGCTTTGATGATTACACAAAGGGGAAATATGAGCTAGAGGCAAGGTCAAGGTGCCCTATATCTCCATAAGGCAGAGAGAATTCATTTAAGTCTTGCGAATTCAGGAGTCTTGTGAATGACTTTCAGGCAGGTGAGTGCCTGGCTTTGTTTCCAAAAGCTGCCAGGATCGACTCAAAAGCCGCAGAGCTGCCACGTTTCCCTGCAAGGTCCGGCACAATTTCCCCGTCGCCGTGGTCTCCCGGGTACCGGTGTTTAGCCCACACCCCACGCCAGCGGCACGGTGAAGCACAGAAGCGGCCTCCTCCTCCTCCCCGGGGAAGGAGAGGTGCCACGGGGAGCCGCAGCCGTGACTCACAGCCGTCTCTGTCACAACACGCATTTCCCAAACGTCCCGATGCTTCAGGTGCCCGGCCGGACGGCTCCAGCGGCAGCCGGCGCTGGCGGGAGGCACTGGCGCTCCTGATGCCCCGTCGGGAGCTCAGCTCTCCCCGCCGCGCAGCACCGCAGCCCCACGCCGCCTTAGCCGGCGCAGCCCCTTCCCCTCGGTGCGCCCGTCCGCTGCCCCCCTTCCCGCTGTCCCCGTCGGGATGAAGCGGCCGCGGCTCCGCCGCCTCCCCGCGCCGCCGGGCTGGGGCCGTGCGCCCTCCGCAAACCCCGTTCCGCGCCCTCCACCTCCGCGCGGGCGCGATGGGCGCCGCCAGGACGGGGGCGAAAGACGGTACCTGACTCTCTCCTTCTCTGCCCGCCGGAGCTCCGCGTCCCTCTGCAGCACCTGNCGCCCGCCCGGGGCGGCCGCTGCAGTTCCCCCGTGGCGCTGACGGCGCCGTTCCCGCTGGGCAGCCCCGCCACTCCTGTGCCCGGCTCCCCGCGGCACCCGAGCGCGGCCCCTCCGCTCCGCCCGAGCGCCGCTCGGCCTCCGGCAGCCCCTCCGTGAAGCACGCCGCGTCCCGCTGCAGGAGGAGATCCCTGTAGTCTTGCGGAGTGGATGCAAAGCGGCAACGAGGAAAGAACGGGGCAGTGTTTCCTGTGTTTCCTATTTACTCTCCTTTAAGGTTTTCTTGAAGAAATAATAAAGAACGTAAGTTCTTGACCTGGGAGTTATAATCACATCTCGGAAGTAATTTCACCCTGGTTCCATTCTAACGGCTGTAATGCAACTCAGCTCTGTGCTGGTGGGAGCATCACAAATTGCCGAGTCTCTCCAAAGTATGTGTCTGACTAGTACACTGTACTAGTTGAAAACTTTGTAAAATGTCCTTTGAAATGTTTTCATCGAAGAACAGCTTTATTCAGGGCCGAACTGCAGATGGAGGAGGAGAACTATGGTGAATTATTTCAGGCTGAGAAAGTTGTGGCTGTTCAGCCTGGAAAAGAGAAGGTTTGTGGTGGAGACCTTGGAAAAACCTTCTGATATCTGAAGGGGGCATACAGAGAAGCCAGAGAGGGACTCTTCATTCGGAACTGGGAATGTCATTAGTAGTGGTAGGACAAGGAGTAATGGGTACAAATTGAAAGAGGTAAAATTTAGGTTAGATATTAGGAAAATTTTTTTTTACTGTGAGAGTGGTGAGGTACTGGAACAGGTTGCCCAGGGAGGTTGTGGATGCCCCAGTGTTCAAGGCCAGGCTGGACAAAGCTTTGAGCAACGTGGTCTAATGGGAGGTGTCCCTGCCCATGGCTCGGGGGGGTTGAGACAAGATGATCTTTAAGGTCCCTTCCAAACCCTTAACATTCTCTGATTTCTGAAAGAAAACACAATTTTTGTTACGGCAAAGCAAGTCAGTGGAAAAAGGCAGGGCAGCAGAAGCTGGGCTGTGATGCACACAGCTACCTTCCCACCCTGCAGCAGGCTGACGTGGGGCTGCAGGAGAATATTTCCCCACTAGGGAGTTGTGTGGTGCAAGTGGAAATAAGGGCCTTAGAGCACAGTGGGAATAATAGGTTGCAGGAGGTTCCTTGTTTTGGCAGAGCTTCTGGCATAATTTGTCTGACCCAAAGAGGAACTTACCTGATTCTTGCTAACCAAGTAACAAAAGCAAGGCCATGACACAACTGATGAAAATGTAAAGAAGCAAACTACGAAAAATTATGATGTGGAGAGGGTGTGTCTCTGACAGAGAAAAGACAGTAAATTTTTAATAGTGTATGGGAGACACTTCTGGGTAAAGTCCAAGCCTGTTGTTTCTAAAGGTGCAAGAGCCACAGCTGTCCCTGGTGCATCAGGAGAACTTCCCTCTAAGAGTAGATGTCCTGTCCTTCCCATTCTGTTGCACTGAGCATAAGAGAGTGACTGTTTCACCAGCAGAAGCTGATTGTATGGAGCTCTCCCTGGGACTCTCCCAGGCAGTGAATTAGACATCACTCTCCCTTTCTGACTGGCACCTGCAGGATATGGGAAGCAGTTGCTCACTGTGCTTCTGCATCATGCTGGATCTGCTCCCACAGCTGGGGCAGAACACGGTAACATTTTTTTCTGTACGTCCATTGTAATGAAGCTCATCAGTGCCCACGCTTGCCTTAAAAACAAGGTTTCATCTTATTGGTGAGTTGTGGTCTTTTAACTTCTTGTGCAAACTTACCAGATGTCCCTGCTCGTTGCAGGAGATTGGACTGGATGACCTTTAAAAGTCCCTTCCAAACCAAACCATTCTGTGATTCTATGATGAAAAATGAATACATACATACAGAATATACAGGAAGGCTGTGCATTTTCTTACAGTTTTGCAAAGGAAGTTATGTATTACAATCCTTACAACTAACGGGTGACACTTCCCCACAAATGTGGTGACTATCTATAATTGTATTTATCCTGCATGCAAGTCAAGAATGGAATTGTATTTCTAAGTTTCTGTGATTCTTTTTCTTCATTTCTAGAAATCTGATTAATTGGTGCTTTTTCTTCCCATCATTAAAATATTTGTTGGCATATTTTTGGTGCAGAGGGAAGCAGGGACAAGAAGTTCATTTGATGTATAAGCAATGTATAGTCTTTCAGATAATAAGAAAGAAATGGTTTTTGTTGCGTACAAAGCAATGGAATTGTTTAGAAGAGTGATGAGCACATACACTAATGGTTTTAGAGGGATGCTGCAAGACTTCACAGTGATAATTGTTTCAATGGCTTTTATCCAGAATATTTAGATTTGGGCATAGTCATTTGTATAATAAGAAGACCTTCATTTTACACAGGATCTTTGGTACATCACATAAGCATAACAAAATGTGTGCTGGACCATGACTAGAAAGCTCCTATCTATGGATTCTTTTACCAGAAATCTATTTTCTGAAAAATAACCACATTCCCAAATGTCTTTTCATTACTCCACCTCACTTAGAATTTGTCTTTTCCATATATGATCATGATGGCAAGAAAACACTGCCTGTATTCCAGCATTTAGTCTCTAGCACCTTATGTGCTTTAATTTCTGCTCCATAAACCTAAGATAAGATACATCCTCTAAATTTTTTCCATAGTTTTTATCTAGCAGCTGTTCTAGGAAGATACAGAAGTGTTTCTTGTAAATAAGTAGTGTTTTCTGGTTTAAAAACCTGAAACAGAGGGCCAAAATAGCATACGAGAGGCTGCAGACATGAGACATCATTAGTAATGTTAATTGCTGATGCCACTAAAGAGGATGCTGACACACATACTTTAATTATAGGGCATATTCTTCAAAAACTGCATTTCACAAATACTGCTGTACTAATGGGTGGTGCTAACTCCACTTATTTTCAGTGGAGGAACAAAGTGTAGGGTTCTGGAAAGCCAGAAGGATTGATTCTAGAAGTTGGTCTGTACCTATGGAATCGAGAGGAATGCACAGAAGGGTTGGTTAAATTTTGTAGCAATTGGCCTTGAGGCTCGTATCAGCCTGGAGGCTTGAAAGAACTCTAGGGTCTTGTCTGTTCCTGTTGCACTAATTACTGTGTAAATTGTCAGCCAGATTAGTGAAGGCTGGTGTAATTAACTCCCTGAGTTAAGTGAGAATGGCTTCATGACAGGGCAAAGAATAAATAAGAAGCCTCTTTCATTTAAAATGTACGAAATCTGCTTATTGTTTTTGAAATAAATATTTCTAACACTAGGCTAGTTGAAAAATACTTGGGTCATATACTACTCATAAGGATAAAAGCAGTGCCTTTCCTCCGTTTAACAAGCCCATTGTTTATAGCTCAGTTTATTCTAATAGTCATTATTTATTGATGTGTGTTAACATCTGGAGATGTATCTTGAGTTTCAGGACACGTGGAGGTTTGTGGTGTATGGTTCCCACTGCCACAGGTCAGCATTTCCACTGAATGGTGGGTGTCCCCCAGGAACTTTCACTGGGCCCTCAACTCCCACTTCAAAAAAGCTTTGGATTTTCATTTAGGCATTTCAGCTGTGAAGTGGTGCACTTTGAAGATTGCCTGGACATCAACATCCAAAATCCTGTTTATGTTTTTGTAGCTGTTTGTGTGCTACACAGCCTCTTGTGAGGCAAGGAGGGAGCCAAGACCAGGCTGAGCAGGCTGCAGGGCGCAGACCATCACTGACCACCCTGTAAACACCACAGGCAGCAGATCTGCTCCCACAGGGACAGCCAGTCTTCAAGGTACACTGCATTCACAAGTCACATCTTGCAGCCTGTGTGGCTGCAGCCTGCTCCTTTTCACAATCTCCTCAAGCACTTCCTCCTGCTGAGTCTGTCATTCACCTGCTTCTTTCTTCCTTCCCATCCCTGGAGTATGGGCTGCTCCCTTCCCCCACTTTTAGACTCTGCTCTGCCCACACAGCACATTTCCTCACCTTACAAGTACTGCTGCTGCCTCTTGCTCCAAGGCCTTCCTACCCCATACATTGTCAATATGGACTCCTCAATTTCTTTCCTGTGCAGGGTTGTTTCTGCTGAAATAGGCTTGTTGATCCCTTAGAATGACATAAGGGCATCATAGCAAAATATGATCTTGTTTTTGCCTACCAGAAGAAAGGTAAGAGTGATGTCCCAAAAGCATATTAGCATTGCATAGCAGCAAGGAAAGGTGGTCATGAGAGAGATCTCTGAAATGTTGGCTGCAGTCTGACCCTGGCACTTCATGACACTGCTCTCTGTGTATTTGGTGCTTTGGAAAATGACTCCATGACACCCCTTTGTTTTGCTTTTTCCTTATGACTGTCTGACTGTACTTCTTCCTCCCTTATTTTTAGGATTCAGTTAATCACTAATTTCATTTGTAAGACTCATTGGGACTGCACTTTCCCTGGACTGGAGAGAAGAGAATATTGAGAGTAGGATCCCTCACAGGGCAAGACAGATTGGGCTTGTAGGGGGTTGCTGCAGAGGACTGCAGCCCAGAATCATTCTGCAAATGAAGCAGATTGTTACTTTTACAGCTCTGCAGTATAAAACCACTGCTTGGAATGGGAGGGTGAATATCTTTGGTTGAAATTATGCAGGGTTTCTGCTTTATTATAGGTCTGATGTCTTTACTGTCAGAGCCATAGGTTGGCTAGTACTGCATATAATATCTGCGCTCTTGGCAGAAACTAGGCAATATTCTCTTCCTCCATAACTAATATATGCAGAAACATAATCACCAGAGGCCAATACCTGAGACATAGCAGAATTATACATTTAATATATTTAGGTCATATGCCAGTGAATGCAACCTATTAAGAAAGGCTTGAGTAAAGGTGCAAAGAATCAGGAATGACTAAACAATAAGGAAGAGATGTCATCAGAAGCAAGAAGGCAACCTTCAAAACACTGTAGTCATATCCAAATGAGGAAAAGAGAAAAATCCATAAATCCTGGCTGATAACATATTAAAAAAAAGAAAGAAAAAAAAACCTGGAAGGGGCAACTTGCTGAAAATCTCTAAACAAGGACTAAACCCTTCTTCAGCACATCAAGAAGCTCATCAGAGAGTCTGTAAGGCTGATCAATGACTGGTATATAAAAGAAGCACTGTGGGAGATTCAGTTTGGCTTCTAAAAATGAAACTCCTATTTTACAGTGCTCTTTTTGAAGGATGGCAGCAAATATTTGGACAAAGACAGCCAAGTTCATGCAATCTGCTTGTACTTCTGAAGATATTTCATAGTACCATCATCAACAGCTTCCAAGGAAACCTAGTAGTCATGAGGTTAAATAAAAAGTCATTTTATGGGTCAATAGCAGGTTACAACTTGGGAAATAGAGGGTAAGAGGACAGGTTACTTATTGTAGTGGAAGAAGGTCACTGGTAACAACTGGTCACAACCACTGGTAACCACTGATTTTCCCAAAGCTCTGTCCACACTCTTAAGTGACCTGGAAAAGAAGTGAGCAGTGAGATGAGCAAGTTCGCTGGTGTGGTGGGAAAGTTTGTGATAAGAAGATACTCAGGGTTAAAAGGACAAAGGCATACTGTGAGAGACCACAAGAGGCTGTTGTAAGATGGAATGACTAGGAAATACAGTGGAAAAAAATCCTGGCTTCACACACAAGCAGCTTTTACCACTAAACAATCGACTCTGAGCTGACTATTACCATTTGGATTCAAAGTCTTTATGATATGCATAACTTGTGAAAACATCAGAAAAAGGAACCCAAATATTAGAATTTATTAGAAAAGGAAAAAAAATCATAGTTTTCTTACAGATGATACATGAATATCGAATTCTGTATGGAACATAGATGATATTAATTATTCCTATACCATATGAATATAGATTTCTGAATATATATTCTGAATATAAGTTCATATTTATTCTCCGTATAAATGAGGGAATTAGAATAAGGAGTTGTATAAATTCTATATTTCTATGTGGTATAGAAATGGTGGAAAGGAATTAACTTTGGCATTTCTTCAAGTACAAGAATGAGGGGCCATCATTCTGGATTCCAGCCCCATGCCTGTAATCAGTAATATGTGTTTCATGTGGCTGCAGAGGGGTCTTTGTCTTAGATAAGAAGTTCCTGAGGATTTCTCTTCTTGTATGCTTTCTGATCAGCTGTTTTGCTAATGTGATCATGATCAGCTGCCATGAGATTTCATTGAAGTGGCTGTCCTCAAATAGTTTTTTGATATTTACTACTAAAAGTTGTATCCTTAGGAGCCAACAGACCCCCTCTTAATACCAGACTGTTCTTCATGCCAGAGTCTTAAAAATTTTGCAGTTCACCAGCAGCAGCTAAAAGAGGGATGTCAGAGTTGAAGCAGAGTGGTGTCAAGATAGGAGGGCATACAGATGGATAGATGAGGCTGCTCTGTATGATGGGACAACTTTATAGGATTGGGAGTAGAGCAATTCAAATGACCTGTGCATTTTTGCATCCAAACCGCTTTCAGGAATTAGATTCAAACTCAGAACTTCTCTAGTTGTACCTTAATTTCTCATCAGGCCAGCTTTCATGTTTATGCTAGATTCAGATTTATGTGAACGAGCACATGAGAAACATAGGCAAGGTATACAAATTCAAGTCAAATCTCATGTGACAGTGAAGACATAGCTCAGATGTCCCTGTGCTTCCCTACGTATGTGTTGTTACATACAAGCTAGCCCAAATCTGACTGCTGCATCTGACCTGGTTTTGGCTGGGATAGATAGAAAATTTTCCTCTTAGTAGCTGGTATCTTGTTGTGCTTTGGATTTAGTATGATAACACGCTGATGACACACTGATGTCTTTAGGTTTCTGAGCTGTATTTCTACCAAGTCAAGGACTTTCCAGCTTCTCATGCCCTGCCAGCAAAAAGGCTGGAGTGGTACAAGAAGTTGGGAGGAGACACAACCAGGGCAGCTGACCCCAAAGACCAAAGGTATGTTCAGTACCACATGACATCATGCTGCATATAAATTAGGGCAAAAGCTGGCCAGGGGCTGCTCTTGGGAAATGGCTCAGCATCACTTGGCAAGTGGTGAGCAGCTGCATTGTGTATTACTTCTTTTGTGTATTCTAATTCCTATTATTATGGTAATTAACACTATTTTACTTCCTCTTTTGTCCCATTAAACTGTTTTTATCTCAACCCACAAGTTTTCTTACTTTTATTCTTCCAATTCTGTGCCTCTGGGAATCAGCTTACTTGCTGGATGGGGTTAAACTAGGACAGCATCATGCCATCTATAGCTCCTGGAACCTCTATAGTTGTGTAGGGTGATATATTTGTTTTTTCACAAAAAAACCCCAAAACCCTAATACAATTATAGAGCAGCCAGCATGGCTTTACCACAGATACCTGGCTGCCTTCAATGATGCCTGCTTTGGGGATGAAAGGCAAGCAGTTGATACTGGCTATTTTGACTTCAGCAAGACTGTCAAAACCATGTTTGGTTGTATCTTTGTAACCATGTTTGAGAGATATGGACAGGATGGATTGACTACGAGGTTGATGAATCAAATGCTTGAACCATCAGGCTCAAAGAGTTCTGGTTAGTAGCTGAAAGTCTAACTGGTAGCCAGTTAGGAGTGGTACTCTTCTGCATCAGATTATGACCCTGGTGGTATTTAACTTCTTCACTAATGACCTGAATGATGAAATGGAATGCATCCTCATTAGCAGGTGACATTAAATTGTGGCATGCTGGAGGGCAGGGCAGTTATTCAGGGGGATCACAAGAGGTAGAGAAATAGCCTGACAGAAATGTCTTGAGGTTCAAAAAGGCAAATTAAAAAAAACAAAAACCAACCAAACAAAAAAGCCAGTTAAAAAAAGGCAAGTAAAGCCTCATCTAAAACCCTATGATACAATGTCACTCTATAAAAGGACCTGGGGGTCATGATGAACAACCCAAACATGAGGCAGCAATGTGCCCTTGCAGCACCAAAGCCTAATTGCTTGCTGGGCTGCATTATTAAGAGTGCAGCCAGCAGGCCAGGGAAAGTGACTTCCTTGTGAACTCAAGAGACTGCATCTGGAAGGTTGTGTCCGTTTTTGGACTCCCAAATACAAGAAATAAGGGACAAGTCCAGAGGAGGAGCATAAAGCTGACCAGGGGGCTGCAGCCTGTGACACATGAGTAGAGGCTGAGACAAATGGGTTTGTTTAGTCTGAAGAAAAGGCTAAGAGGATTTACTTGTGTGCAACTTTTTAGTTGATGGTTACAGATTTCCTTGGAGGTCCAACACAAAAAGACAAGTAATAATAGACATAAATTCCATTAAAAAAAAATCTTATTTGCCATTATTAAAAAAAACCCAAAACAAAACCTGGATTTATTTGGGTTGAAAGGGAGCTCTAAAGATCATTTGGTCCAACTCCACCAGCCATGGGCAGGGACATCTTTCACTAGATCAAGTTGCTTAAAACTTCACCCTGCCTGACCTTGAACACTTCCAGTGATGGAATCATGGCTGATCCAACACTATAGCAGGTTGTCTAGGAAAGTTGCAGATATGTAAAAGTGGGGAGGGCACTGAGCATCTAATATCAGAGTTAGCTCTGCTTTGAGAGGGGATTCAACTTGACAAGGTCCCAGAGTCCATCTAGATTACTTTATGCTTCTGTGATTCCAGGTGGTTTTAAGCATATATGTCACACTTAACTCTTCAAAACAAAAATTTACAGAGACACAGAAAGCTTCTGTGTACTGACTGCAAGATGTAAATGTGAGCCATCATGAGGAAGCATGTTTCATCATATATATATATAAATATATATATATCAGGTCATCTTTTACTAGAGACTAATAACTAGATTATCAGAGATAATCACTCCCAGCAACCATGACTGGTGTCCTTAGAATTTAATGCTTTCCAGTGCTGGGTGGAGAAGAAAGGTAATAAATGTTATAAAAATTATTACTTCAATTTTCATTTATTCAAGAAAATTAAAATAAATGAAGCACAATAAAAAAAGTCTCACAATCTATAATAAAGTTGCATAACACAAAATCTTAATGATATCTTTAGTAAAATTGTTTTTGAGCTAAAACAATACCATACTCTCTTTAAAGCCTGAACCGAGTACAATTATTAATGCCCCAGAGAAAACTCTGGCTTTATTTATATGCTCTGTCTTGGAGAACAAGGTACAGCAACTATGATATAGCTAAATCAGAATGCCTTTGTGAATATGCCAGGGGAAATTAATATAAATTGTGGTGTGAAAATGCCACTCATTCCAGCTAAGCAACAGATTGTCTTGAATTTAATTATATCCCAGATAATTCTGTGATCATTTTTAGCACTTAACTCCAAGACTGCTTTTATTGCACAAGGATCACAAAAATGAGGCAAAATCCTTACTTTTTTGTGTTTGCATACAATGCTCCTAAGTGTGGAGGGGAAGGAGTAGCCCAGTCACATCCTGCTTTTAAATATCAGTTACTTTTGATGTTGGTCAGCTACAAATGTAGCAGATCAGAAGAATAAAGAGTATGATTGAGTAAAAAACATTTTACCTTTGCTTTCTGTATAGCAATCAAGTTCCATCTGGAAGATCAGGTAAAATATACATTTGTGCTTCAGTTCCACTGCCTTAGTTTATCTTCTTCTACGTACATTGATGATGAGTCTAAATACCTTCCTCTGCCAAAGAAAGTAATCATTTTACTAAATGTAAACACTTTTGCTACAGGCAGCTCCCTTTAAATGAATTAGCCTAATTACTTTTATTTTCAGTGAAGAAGACCAAATGGTTATAGTACACAATTTATCTCATTCTAAAGTAGACATTTAAATAGGTCAGATGAATCATGCCTTAAAAGAGGCTGTTTCTTTCCATTGAGTATAAAGGGAGTCTGGCATGACTAGCTCCAAATTGTAAACTGTATACATCTAAAGTGAAGTGAGAGGAATCTCATCCCACCTGTTTGTGCACTTAATAAAAGAAGAATACCAATACAGTATAAAATTGAACAAACTGTCCCCAGGCTTTGAAACAAGTTGTTTTAATCTTGAAGCAATCTGGCTCTTCATTTAGGGTTTGATTTAACTCCCACTGAAGTCCATAGCTGTATGTTTTAAGGGGAATTTAATGAGTCCTGTCAATTACTTCTGTTCACTCTCTCATCAAGTATACTTAATTAAATTCCTTAAGAAATGGATACCCACTGCTTAATGAGAAACGATATGCTATAAATACNGGTTGAAAGGGAGCTCTAAAGATCATTTGGTCCAACTCCACCAGCCATGGGCAGGGACATCTTTCACTAGATCAAGTTGCTTAAAACTTCACCCTGCCTGACCTTGAACACTTCCAGTGATGGAATCATGGCTGATCCAACACTATAGCAGGTTGTCTAGGAAAGTTGCAGATATGTAAAAGTGGGGAGGGCACTGAGCATCTAATATCAGAGTTAGCTCTGCTTTGAGAGGGGATTCAACTTGACAAGGTCCCAGAGTCCATCTAGATTACTTTATGCTTCTGTGATTCCAGGTGGTTTTAAGCATATATGTCACACTTAACTCTTCAAAACAAAAATTTACAGAGACACAGAAAGCTTCTGTGTACTGACTGCAAGATGTAAATGTGAGCCATCATGAGGAAGCATGTTTCATNGAAATTAATATAAATTGTGGTGTGAAAATGCCACTCATTCCAGCTAAGCAACAGATTGTCTTGAATTTAATTATATCCCAGATAATTCTGTGATCATTTTTAGCACTTAACTCCAAGACTGCTTTTATTGCACAAGGATCACAAAAATGAGGCAAAATCCTTACTTTTTTGTGTTTGCATACAATGCTCCTAAGTGTGGAGGGGAAGGAGTAGCCCAGTCACATCCTGCTTTTAAATATCAGTTACTTTTGATGTTGGTCAGCTACAAATGTAGCAGATCAGAAGAATAAAGAGTATGATTGAGTAAAAAACATTTTACCTTTGCTTTCTGTATAGCAATCAAGTTCCATCTGGAAGATCAGGTAAAATATACATTTGTGCTTCAGTTCCACTGCCTTAGTTTATCTTCTTCTACGTACATTGATGATGAGTCTAAATACCTTCCTCTGCCAAAGAAAGTAATCATTTTACTAAATGTAAACACTTTTGCTACAGGCAGCTCCCTTTAAATGAATTAGCCTAATTACTTTTATTTTCAGTGAAGAAGACCAAATGGTTATAGTACACAATTTATCTCATTCTAAAGTAGACATTTAAATAGGTCAGATGAATCATGCCTTAAAAGAGGCTGTTTCTTTCCATTGAGTATAAAGGGAGTCTGGCATGACTAGCTCCAAATTGTAAACTGTATACATCTAAAGTGAAGTGAGAGGAATCTCATCCCACCTGTTTGTGCACTTAATAAAAGAAGAATACCAATACAGTATAAAATTGAACAAACTGTCCCCAGGCTTTGAAACAAGTTGTTTTAATCTTGAAGCAATCTGGCTCTTCATTTAGGGTTTGATTTAACTCCCACTGAAGTCCATAGCTGTATGTTTTAAGGGGAATTTAATGAGTCCTGTCAATTACTTCTGTTCACTCTCTCATCAAGTATACTTAATTAAATTCCTTAAGAAATGGATACCCACTGCTTAATGAGAAACGATATGCTATAAATACAGGTTATATTTTGAACAGGATCTTTTTGTAAATTAGTTTTCTTCTCCTTCCATCTTATAAATTAAATATGTAAGCAATATAGATAAATCCTTAGTCATAATTGTCTTTAATAATTCTAATTCAAGTAACATCAGGAAATACATATTTTTTTTCCTTCCACAGGATTATTAGGTCTTTAATTAATATGTGTTATACATCAAATGAAGTCCAGCAGGATGTTATCACTGTTTAAGTGACAACTTAAAAACTTGCTTTGCACTGTCACTTTTGCAGAGCTCCTTAGTGCTGGACCCCAGATAACAATAGCCTTATTGAACTATTTGTAACACAGACTGCAATGGAGTTGTAGTTGGAAAGTCTGATAGAAATTTTCGAGCCCTGTTGTGAGAGATGGAGACAAATGGTTATCCAAATGAAGCCATTGAGAATTTACTACGTAGCCAGGGTGTGGTTCCAGTCCTGGTCTTAATGTGGGGAGCTGAGGAAGCAGTGGGCGTGCATTACATGACTGTGACTGTGACATGTAACACAGGGGCCTTTGCTGGCACTAATGGGAGAGATGAAGCCAGAAGATCTGTGTTCTCTTTTCTCCTTGATGAATTCATGCTAAATACCTAACTGGCTTCACAGTTCATTGATCTGTGTGTGCAACTGCTACAGAGGACTTGAAGGAGTAGAGACAGGGAGCTCTGTGAAAGGAAGGAGCTACCACCTGAGTGAGATTTACAAACCCTGGAGTTAAATGCTACATTTCTATTATCTAATTCAGTTTCTATTTCCACCTGTAAACCTGCTTCAGAGTAACACACGTTTGAGAAGACAGAACATTACCAGGAGCTGCATGAGCAGTGTAGGAGAGGAGGCTGTTGTTCCTTGGCTCTTTGCTGAGAACTGTGTGTTAAAAGTTCCCCAGACAACCATCGTGCAAAGGCAGAAGAGGTCAGCTTGGAAGGATTTTAAACATATATAATACTGAAGTAGCAACTCTGCATATTAATGGCAGGAATTAATTAAAAGAATCGGATCAGTACAGAGTGGCTGAAAGCAAAGGTCTCTCTCTAGCACACCTGGCAGTAAAAGACAATTTAAGTAGTTGGGGAAATAGAACCAACTTCAATACATTAGAAAATGAAGCAAAATTGAATGCTTTTTCTTTTATTTAGCCTACCCCATTCTTGTGGTATGAGATTTTCCGCTAAACAAGCAGCTCTCCTGTAAACCAGCTCTGCTGTTCCATTCCTAGCTTTCATCCACAAAACATCCTGGCTACCTTTATTGTGGCGCCAAATCCAGCCACTTATGAATAGCTGGTCTGTGTAAGCCTGTAAGGGAGAACTGTGTGCTCTGCAGAGCTCTTCAGTGGGGAGCACTGGAGATGAGAGCTTGTAATGTGAACTGGGTAACTTCAGCCCCTTTGGTGCTCTCCTTCTGGGTAAATCTGTGCTTGAATTGTTCTAATTGTGTCAACCTGTATTTAGAAACATTTGGTGCAGACTAAGTAAAACCCTGGGTCCTGAAGGGATGCAGAATTAAGAAGTTTTTCCTGTTCCAATTGAAGTAACTGCATTGGTAGTTTTCTTGCAAAGTATCACTTTGTTAATGGACCATACAGATTTTGTATTTCATACTGAAAAGAACGTAAAGTTTCCGTGCATTAAAAAGTGACTGTGCAATGAAATCCATTCCTTACTTCTTAATGAACAATAATGAAAAACTGATAAATTATATCAATACTCCACAGGGAAGGCATTAGAGGCTACACACACACACACACATACACATAGAATTTATAGTTATATTCAAGTATATAGTCGAGTTATATTGATATAACTGCAGCATTTTCTGGTATTTTTTGATACAGTGACCAGTGACATGCTGAAAAATTTATATATGTTCTCATTTTCCTGTAATACCATCCATAAATTTTGCCTTATACTGGTCTATTTCATCAGATGAAAGAATCACACGCAAGTTTTATGACACTATAAAGACAGGATGAGTCTGATTTCTTTAATTACTAGCACAAAAATGCTAGTAAAGGTAATTTTGATGGCACAAGAGATGTCAAAGTAACTTAATGAGTTCTAACTTGTTTTATTTACAAGCTTACAAGATCTACATAGAAACTTCTTTCTTAAGAGCAACAGAAAAATACAGAACCAAAATGGCAAAGCCTTTTGTAATGGCTTGGCTTTAAAGGCAAGGGGATTTATGAGATGTTCGTGTTCAGTAAACAATCACATTTATGTACTCCTCTGGATTTGATGGTGGAAGTGTTGCCACAGGATCAGCATGGCAACAGAAATTACCAAATCAGTGCAGTTGCACAATAATGATTTTGTGCCATATATAGAATGGAAATTCCATCTACTCTCATGGGCTAATTTGCATTGACTTGCCTATGCTGCAGGCCCTTGTATACTACACCTATTGCAGTATAGAGATCCTTATATAGTGGTGCTAATCTTCTACTGGTTAATGATTCTCAGTCATTCTCTTCTCTTGAGCTGTGGGCTTCGGGAGTCAGAGGGCCCTGAGTCATCATCAGTCTCCCACTACCAGAATTACCTTTCCCCAGTTGAAGCTGATTCAGCACAGTTGTTGAGTTGGCTTTATTAATGTTTCCCTTATTGATGTCTTTTCCTGGTCTTAGGAGATAAAAATTCAGACAGGGTTAGAGGGTTGGGGGTCGTTTACCTCGGTATTTTAATAGGATCCCATTCCATGCATTGCTTCACCCAGGTGCAACACGTCCCAGTATCCTCCCACCCCCCAACTGAGTATACAATTAAAGACCTTACACATTAGCATATCTGACAAGAGGGCCCAATAAGGGGGCTGGGATGGGCTAACTTCTAGTTTACAGAATATGTTCTACTAGGGGACTTTGGCTCCTTCAGATAGTAGAATATTTGATCTCCTAACTCTATCGTTTCTGGGGTGTTTAGTCTTCTGGCCCAATAGGACACTGAAACTATGCTAAGTTATCAGACTTAAAGAATTACAAGTATGCATGCTAATACTTGTGAATACATAGAGCTGTATGAAAAGCATATAAAAGGAAAAGCAAAAATCATTTTGGCATCATTATCTTGTCCGTTCTGCCAAATTTCCTGGTGGCCCACAGATTCTGCATTCTTTGTGTCCACTATCAGTGGTACACTCTTCTTCCCATGGTTTAGTAATCTTCCCCTGGATCTGAGATCATTGAAGCTTTTCAAGCCCTAAACCTTAACAACGCAGCCCTACCAACACTAATTTGTCTTTCTAATACCCAGACATCACTTAGAGCTTGTTAGCTGCTATCTGTTTCATTGATTAAATTTCCTTTCTTGTTGATTAGGCTTAAAATTACACAAAGATCAAACATCAAAGAACATCCCTTCTTAAGAAAATTTTATATATTCCACATTTTGCAACACTGGGACACCTGACAGCTTGTTTTTGGTATTAGCTGCTGCCCCAGGAAATAGAAAATGGCACTTATAGAACAGACTACCTTA
The DNA here is from genome assembly GCA_013400955.1 of Drymodes brunneopygia. Taxonomy (NCBI): domain Eukaryota; kingdom Metazoa; phylum Chordata; class Aves; order Passeriformes; family Petroicidae; genus Drymodes; species Drymodes brunneopygia. Next base: position 478,140 of record VZTZ01034068.1, on the reverse strand, counting down.
ATCTGGCAGAATGGACTACCTAAGCCTTGTAGCATATTGAAAAGCAGTGTTGCATTACCTGGGTGACACACTATTACTCAACAACAGCAGCAGCTGCCAGCTGGACAAATAATTAATATGAAGGCAGTTAGGAGCTGCCTGTGACCCTTAATTTCTCTCCCCTGCATGGATAGCCTCTGGTAAGAGTATCTACATTTTGTGTGATCTCAAATTTCAATGATCTTGTTAAAAGCTGGATATGCTGTCCAGGGGATGGGGATGAGAAGATTGCTAATGTAAAAGCAGACAGTTTCAAAGGAGGAGCTGAGTCCTGCTACCCAGAACAGCAAAAATTTTTCCTCTCTCCTTAATTTCCTTGGCACTGTGATGCTTGGTAGAAGATTCTCAAAAAGGAGGCAGAAATAACTCTCTGCAATTACCCCTTGTCATGCATGATTAAGTCAGAGTACAAGAAAAACATTTTCATTCAAACATCCTCCTCATTCAAGATGAGAGGCAAAACCAGTTCCTCCTCCATGTCCTGATGGTGACACGTGTACCTGTTTTCCATCAGCCCTGATGGCAAAGAACAGATCTGTATTCATTCAAGACAACAAAAAGACTGTCAGTCAAGGCAAAAGTAGTTTGTGTGCTGTACTGGCTGACCTTGAGCCTCCACTTAGTCCCTTGCTTACTTCTCCCAAGAGGGGTGGGGGAGAGACTTGGAAGAGCAGAAGCTGAAAAAATCGGGTTGAGATAAAGAGTTTAATAGGTGAAGAAAAGCTATTTGTTGAAGCAAAGCAGAATAAGGAATTAATTCACTACTTCCCATTGGCAGAAGGTGTCCAGCTACTTCCTGGGAAGCAGGACCTCACCACACTTAACAGTTGCTTGTGATGACAAATGCTTTAACCACAAACATCTCTCTTTCCTATTGGTTTCATAGTTGAGCACAATGTTGTATAGCATGGAAAATCCCTTCAGTCAGTCTGGATTATCTGCCTTGATTGTATTCTGTCTCAGCTTCCTGTGCATCCCCAGATTATTTGCTGGTGGGGCAGAACAGAGGTTAAAAAAAAAAAAAAGAAAAGCAACCCTGGGGCTGTGCAAACACTGCTCAGCAACATCCAAAACACTGGTGTGTTACTAACACTGCCTCAGTCCCAAACACAAAACACAGTAGGCTATGAAGAAAGTTAACTCCATCGCAGCCAGACCCAGTGCAAGGGCTGGTCATGTTCTGCTACTGCAAGAGCTGCTGCTGCGAGAGGAGAGGAGCCCCTGTGCCAGCAGACATACCTATGGAGGAGCCTGATGTGTCTGGGGATGGTGTATCACTGTAAACCTACAAATCAAGTAAAAATCCATAACTTGTTAGATGTCTGACTGATGCAGCCCATGTTCTCTCCTTTTCTCAAGCAGAGTAAGTTATAAATGTACCTGTGTGTCTGTTTTGTTTGCATTCAAAATTCAATGCATCAAGCACCGTACTTTGGTGGACCCAAGCTGTGTTCCACTGCTGGGAAAATGCATGGAGGAAGCTGGCAGGGAAGCACAGGGCCAAGGGTGTTTGGAGGAGCCCAGCTGCGGGCACAGCTTCCCAGGCAGGGCTGACAGAGGTTGTTGTGGCCAGGACCAGGAGTGGCTCCACAGCAGGGGTGTAGCGAGGGGCGCGGCCCCCAGCACGGCTCCAGAGGTGAGGTAGGCACAAATACAGGAGGTCCAGGGTGGGGTGGAAGAGCAGCATGAGTGCTGGCAAAACGCCCGGGTTCTGGCTCCATGCCCAGAAAATGACAAAAGAAGGAACCAGGAAAGGACCTACCAAATGGCCTTTTACCTGGAAAACCTAATTATGGCTCCAGCGAGGGCTGTGGTGATACCTTGCTGGTGCAAGGTGAGGGTGGAAGCAACAGTGAGGGCCAAGGGTGGAACAAAACAAGCTATGAGGAAGGCAAATGTGTGGAGAGATTGAGTAAGAGATTAGGAAAATGTCAACTGTAGTCTGATGTTAAAGCAAAATTTTAAATTGGAACTTGCAGCATCCAGACCCAATAATCACCAGCATCAGTGACTAGGAGGGAGAGTGGGAGAAACTGATGAAAAAGATGAGACAGCTGCAAATATCACTCACACAGAGAGGCAATGCCTGATGTGACAGAGCCTACCAGTGCATGGTTGACCCAGCCACATATCTGCAATAACTTTGAACTGGGAAAATACTTCTGACTAGGTCATTGATTTGTCTCATGAAGGTAAAGTATTGACCTAGTTGTGCAAGGCTTCAGCTCCACTCTAGCGGATGAGCAGACCAGAGTGACTCTTAGAATAGGGAGGGTGAATTAATTTGATTGCATGAGAATCACACAGCATGAGTGTACAAAAGCAACAGGATATTAGAAAGAGCATTGGAGACCTCTAGTACTGTGACCTGAAGGGGAACCCAAAAGAAAGAGCAAGTCTTAGTCACTGGCTTACAGCCCACTTCAAATCTTTTACGGGATTTTAAATTCATATTACTTAATGACATATAATTCTCTGTTATTGCTCTCCTAGAATGATACACTTCTCATTTAACAAAAAATAGTAAACATCAAATTGTTTTCATGCCTATATTCCACTACAAGAATACACCAGTAAAATCTATACTTGTAATTCAACTTGGATCAAAAATTTTGAACTTGGTCCTATCTGGAAAAAGAGCTTAGGCTTCCACATGTGGAGGTTACCCTCCTGCTGTTGTGTATTATTATTTTATTTAAGAAACAGGAAGATAATTTGCACAACCAGGATATGCAGAGATAAAGCCGGTGTTTTCCTTGCAGTGAAAATTATCCAACAAAATAATCCTGAATACTCTCTAACTGCCTGAGTTAAGGGTAAAAGCAGTTCACGTATACTGAGGTGTTTGCAAACTGGCTCAGTAGCTTGTTAAATAGAGATCTACGTAAGCATACACTTGCTATCAGGAATTTGTCAGTAACTTTATGAAAGAAGATCTTGTCCTGGTGCAAAGTGACTATAAACTGCAAGCACTGTTAATAACAATACCAGTGTATTATATTAATGTGGTGAAAACCTAAACTACTCTTCAAGCAACAAGGCAATGGAACCATTGAGGATTTTTCTTATCTTCTGTCTAGTCCTCAGTCCCCTGAATATTACTGTTTCACCCACTCCTCCTAAACTGCCTTCCTGATAAAAGGATAAACCCCTTACTTCTAGTGCAACTGCATATGTTTACTGTAATGCTAGAGTTTCTAGATGATTTGAATCTCTTTATTCAGTGTTCTTCAAGTCAAATTGCTAGTGAGTTTTTTTTCCATGTTTATGTCTATCTGTAGGAAGAGTTTGTTTTTCTGTCAGCTTTACACATAGAAGCCTTTGCAGAATACTAATGAAATCAATTAATCTCACTAATTGGGATATCAAGGCAGGTATCCATTTAAACATTTGTGAATGATGACATTTCAACAGATGCAAGGCTTCAATATATCAATCTACATATCCTAGTATGTAGCTGTACTATGGATAAGTGACAAATGAGATCAAAAACTATCGTGGTATCTTAGAAAACACAGTGCAACTTTATTGCTCTAATCTGAAGCTCTTGAATACCTAAATGACAAATTACTAAATAAGTGCATAAATAATTATAAAATTATTTAAAAACAAACCAGCATATGCCACTAGGTTTGAAGGATCCATTATCTAAGAAACAAAAATTTGGTTTTGTTTATTTTGAAACTCAGCACAAGAGAGGAATGGACATATTACCAGTTCTCATCTCTTCATAAGTCCCAAAATCAGACCTTGAGTCAGAAGAAAGGTCTGTAAAGGCATGCAGATGTATATGACAAACACAGCCTTTTTGTCTTTACTGTGCACTGAAAAACTTTTATCATAATCTGTTCTCCCTACTTTTTTCTTTTTTCTTTCTTGTTTCTTGTTTCTTTTTTCTTTTCTTTTTTTTTTTTTTTGTTTCTATATTTACATGCTGCAGAGGCAAAATGATGTGGCTAAGTGGTCAGGATAATAAAACATGAACTTATGTTCAGATAATGGTCTCCTACTTCTGAAGAAAATCATGAAGTAAATCCAAGAAATTTATTTTGAAGTAAATCTAAACCATTATTGAAGCAAAATTTACCCCTTTTTAAGGTTAATCCTAGACCTCAGAATATGCAAGGAGATCAAGCTTCAAGGTTTCCAGGGCTGCTTCTCTCTCTTTAACAGGAAAAAGTTAACCCAACACAGGAATGTCAAATGAGACCATTGAGATACTTCAAAAGTAATACACTGTGAATGCTACTTGCACATTTGAGCTTCTGGAGGCAACAGAAATGGTGATAAATGTACCGTGGAGATCTTTAAAAAGAGCATGTTTTTCAGTGGCTTATTTTTCACTACATTTTTGAAATTTGAATTGATGTTAATGTTCTTCATGAATTACAAAGTATCTCCAAAGTCTTCATTTTGCAAAGCACATTTTTCCAATCCATACTAAGAACTGACACAGAATGTTTTCATCCTGTAGAAGGATCTCAGGGGACCTAAGAAAATGCAGTTACCTGCATATTCAAACCTATAGCCTTGCCTGCCTCAGAATCTTGAGAACTCTGAACAGCTTTTAAAAATCCATCTAGCTAGGTAATAAAACATCAAATAACACCAAATTGCTTTTCCTGCTGCATTTGTTGTCCATTGAACCCCTCCCTGGAGCGGCAGTAATTGGATTTATTGCAGAAAGGCATCCATGAACAGGAAGTTTCTCGTTAATATTGCTGCAAGGAATGGGGTGGAGTGATTTGAATGAAGATGCAAAAGAGTTGTTGTCAAGAGTTAAGATCAAAGAGAAGGTGATGAGTGGGTGGTTTCGGTTGTTATTGCTTTTGAGAGGTGACTGAAGGGAAAACAAAGCAAAACACACGGTAATTGTTGTCTGTAAGTTGAAGGTATTGGTCTGGATACTTAGTACATCAGGTTCTCTCACTCTGCGGTGTTTAAAACAATTACACGTTAAGGAAAATAAACCTTTTTATTCTTTTCTGTAAGAACATAAATAGTAACTCAAATGCCTCTTCCTTTTTCCTAAATTTAAAATTAAATTCCTCACTGTGTATCCTGGATTTTCTCCTCTGATCTCTGGTTTCTTTTCAAGCATGTCTCTTGTTATCTTTGTATCTCATTCAATAGCATAACATGCCATATTATGCTGATACATTTTTTGTGGCCCAACAGGCAATAAGCACAGATTTAAAATGAAACAGAATAATAACAATAAATGGTAGGAAAAAACAGAAGCTTTTTGTCAATCCAAATTCTAATCCATATTGTTTTCTTCTGAACCTGTCAGTACTATCCCACGCAGCAAGGCAATGCCAGGTAAAAGAAAACATTCTTGCCAATATGTGCTTCTGTGAACACTCAATGTGATTATATGTGCTTGTTACAGTTTTATTTATCCCTACAAGGAACTACCTTCTTCCCATGTCTGGAACATTGCAATCAGAATAAAACCTAAGCCTCATGTACATCTGCAACAAAACTCTGACAAGGACTAGATTTCAAGTTTTCACAGTAGTTGCATTGCTGTATTAAAGAGGAAGCAAGTGTTCTGGGGCTTCTTCTCAGAGAGGCTAATTTACTCAGATGTTCTCTGCTTTGTTTACCCTTTCTGTGCAGTGAAAGTGCTACTGTTTCCCAGTCACAAGGCTGGATGCTTTGGAAACCCCGGAGTGACTGATAGAAACTGCTGTGAATGAATGCATGCAGTTTTGCTCTGTGCTAAATCAGGAAAGCCACAGCATGGCATATTCCCTTTGAAATTTACTGAGTGACACAGCAGTGTAAATTCTTCACAGACTGTTTACAGTTTGGGGCAGAAAGCTGAGCACTGTTCCCATTAAATCTCTACATGCAGCCATCCGGCTGGACAACACGCACAGCACAGAATTGTACACAGCAATTGCACTGGGACTTTTGTTGCTTTTGCTTTCAGTTGCTCCTATTTGTGCCTCACAGGATAACTTCTAGCTGGACAGATAAAAAGTGCCTAAATAAGAATCTTATGATAGAAACAGTTTCATTGTAACACCCAAATTTTATGAGTAGTAAAAAATCAACTTGGCAGCCATCATTGGTACATATAAAGTTGGAACAGTTTTCCTCATGTGTACTTTCACCTTTAATTACATTGAATTTTTATTTTTGTTTTATTACCTAACTAGATACTCTACAGTCTTCACAGAAAATCCTTTGGCACAACAGAACATACTGTGGAACAGTGGGCCAGGAGTGCAGAGTGACAGTGAGGCAGGCAAGGATGGTGCCCTCCTCCCTGGCAAGGCACAATCTCACAGTGCCTGAACAGGGCAAGCAGAGCAGGTCCTGTGGTGGTCACCTGGCTCAGCCACACGCCAATGATTGCCAGACACACAAGTCTGTGGTGATGCAAGGTCCAAGGCCAAGCCATGTCCCCTCTGGAAGCCATCAAACTGAGCTCTGCAGTAGGAAGTTTTTTCTGTGGAACCCCACTGAGTAGCAGAGCCTGTTAGCTTCGACTGGGTGGCTGTGACTGTCAAGCTCCTGAATGTGGCAGGAGCCAATCCTCTGCAGAGCTGTGCAGAGCTTTTATGGGTTTTGTGTTTGTTTTAATGAGTTGTTAAACCTGTCTAATTTAAGTCTGAAACAGAGATGCTAATTTCATTAAAGGATACTGAATATTTTCTGAACTGGATCCAAAAAGTAGCCACTGAAAGATCTGTTAGATTTGTTTAGGCTTTAGGTTTGCCTGTGAATCAACCACATTTGCTGAAACAACCTATTTCCTGAGTGTTCTTATTGATGGTAAAATGATTTAAAGGATTGCCAAATGGAGTGAAACTGGAACACTAAACTGCAGAGAAGCTCAGTGAAGTGTTTATGTCCATGTCTTCATATGCCTCTTATCGAGTCTTTACATTTGATGAACTTTAAGCTCTTTGGGGAGGGATGGGGGCAGTCAGTTCCAGCTTGTAGGCACTTCAATGTCCTGTCTACATGTCATGTTCCCATTATAGTGAGTGGAAATGCAGTCAATACAGCTAATGGACTCTGGAGGGGGATTCAGATGGCTCTTTCAAAATGAGTCAAATAGCTCTACAGTTTCCAGTGGGATTGAACATAAGCATTCAGTGTTCTAGGGTAAAGAAACACAAGGCTAGCAGATATAACGTGGGGTATATGGGAGATCAGTGCCCTTCTGGAGAAGCAGCTGGAGCTCAGGCAAGATGCTTCACAGCACCTCAGATGGCAACTAAGCAATTGAACCAAGCCCCTTCATTTAGATGCCTATATATACACATATCTATGATCTGGAGCTGAATCCCACACCTGAGATGTGATTGTTATGAAATTTTAAATCACTATGTTTGTTTGCCAAACAAAAGTAGCCAGAATCTCCCATGAAAAATGTTATTTTTCTTAACAATGTTTCTGGTTTTGCTTTTGTCCTGTGTTCTTACAACCAGCACAAGTACAGAAATGTTATTGTTTTAGAAATCCAGCTATTCAGGCACACGGCTTTACTTCATCATCATGAACTGGCCTTTGGTAGGGAACTGTAGACAAATCTGCACAACTTCATCACCACACCCTGAGAGAACCCCTTCTGCCCTTTCCTTGCATTTGTGATTGTGAAGATGAGGGGATTTAGCACAGCAGCTTTTCTATGTCCAGTTTTTAGAATGCTGTGTAGAGGTCACATGGCTACTCATGTTATAGTGACCATATCCTTTTCACCTGAGCCTTGTCAACACTTTCTACTTGAGAAATCTAACACAATTGAAATAATAAAGCATGAAGATAAATTTATTTTTTATGAGACATTGCAGTTATATAAGGGATGAATTTCATTTGACATCTTTACAGTTCATGCAGCTGTTATCCACCAAGGTCCACACAGGACTCCTACAAATATAGGGATTGTCAGCAGGAATGGTTGAAAGGCAGAGACATGGGCATGGGTCCAGTCTCACCTCTGGCAGCACAAATAGGCACTACCAGGGTAGTTTATCTTCAGTTTCCTTTTGCCTTCCCACATTGCCTTTCTGTGACTGACTCCCAGCCTATGTCTCTTCTCTCAAATTTGTCTCATGACCCATTACTATGAAATATCAGTCTAATGAATCTAAACATTTGAAAAAATTTAACTTCTACAGCCAGAAATGTGCAGATAGATAGGGCAGGCTGGGTAGCTTACACTTCTCAGCCACAAAAAGAGGTATTACTAAATCATCATAAATAGGAAGGAAATGTACACTTCAGAGTTGAGCAATACACCTGGTGAATAAACTAGAGGATCAAAATAGTAAACTATGACTCTTTCTCCAAATGCAAGAACAATCAAGCACATAAAAACAAGGATAATAACGTAAGTGCCTGCTGCATAAAGATGCTGTGCCTTTTTTTACATATCTGACAAACCAAATATATTGTCCTATGCTAATGATCTGGGGAAAACAATACATTAATTGTTTCCTGAAATGATTCTGAAGCACAGAAAGGCCAAGAACTGTGCTAAATGAAAACACTTTTTTTCTATAGAGTGCCTTTATAATTAAAGGAGAGAATTTAGGCATGTCATTTTTATATTAAGCTTCAGTAGCACCACAGTGTGTACTATTCTGTTTGGGGAATGGCATTCTTCCAAAGAGTGTGATCATCTGAAAGGTTAACTCATCTTTTGCAGTTTCATTTGTCAAGTCTGTATCTGAGTCAGGAAATCAGCTCAGTTGCGAAAGAACCGTCAGGTGTGTTCAAGATTAAATGCATATTTATGGAGTTCCCTGGATTGGAATAACTGCCTGTGCCCTGTACAGAGGTCCCAGCCATCACGAGAAGGCAGACTAGATTATTTAATCACCCTTCTCAGGGTGGTGTGTCTGTTATGATCCCAGTTTATTACTCATTTTTATTTCCCCAGGTCTGTCACGGCCCCTAGTGGCTCAGAGACACCCAGACAGCACCGTGGGCCTGGCACCAACAGCCCAGAGAAGGGTGAAGTGCTGCAGGGCAAGCTGTGGGAAGGGGGGAAGTGATGGGGCCTGAGAAGGCTGGGTGTGTTTGACAGCTCTGTGAGCCAAAACAAGTTCCAGCAAATCCCATCATATATTTCTTGCAAGATTGGTCATGCTTATAATTTTCAATAAAAACATACTTGTTGACTAAAAGGAAAAATGTTTTGATTTTGTATTTGTTTTGACATTCATCTTGTGTCTTTAATAAAATAAATCTATGTATCATAACATTTTGAAGAGGCAGATGATTTAATTTAAAGACTGAAAGTATGACACAGTAAGTAATTACTTTTTAAAACTACTTTCTGTTTTATAGGTTATCTTGCCTCACAATCTGAGTGAAAGCTTTTCTTCTTGTCCATGGAATTGTTCATGTTGGCCAGAGCTTACATCACAGCTTTCCCAATGTTCAGGTGGGCTTTCATTGGCAAAAAGTTCATTCTATGGGCCCTGCAGACTAAATAATGAATATTAGCAGTCCTCTAAAAACAAAAAGTCCTCTGGCATTCCAGAAGAAATGTGGTTTTGCCATTTTAGTTATGCCATCTTTAGCTTTTGGAGTGTCTACCTAAACCCAAATTCCTGTAATTTATATGCTCGGTAAAAGCATTTTTGTTTTATCAGTTCCCCAAGAAGAGCCTATAATGTCATCTGCAAATTCATATTTTTTTCATTATTGGGAAACAGCTGTTCATGTCTAAGAGGAAAATACAAGCTCTCAATTACACCACACAATATTCTTCATAATAACTAACTGTTTATCCATCACAACTAACCCATTTGCTCCAGGACCAGGAATTATTGAAACAGTGTTTCTACTCTGTTTTTGAAAATCCAGTTTAACTTTCAACTTCAAAAATATAATTTCTTGATAGCCTTTTATTATAGAGCTACCCAGTATAGGAAACCCCAAATCTCCGAGCTTTCTTACTTTTTTCTATACTCTTTCTCTTTTTTCATTGTTTTCCATCACAAACACCTACTGTGACTCCTTTTTAGAATTGCTTCATGGATCTGCATAAGAGTATTGAAATCTCAGGGCCCTGACATCTACTCTAGCACCCATTTCTTCTCTGAACAATTCTGGCCCTCACACCTAATAATGCTCATTTTGAAGTGATTTTTCTTCTTCCAAGTAAGATTACCATTTTTCTATGTCATATTGTACATCCTTTGGACAGAAAAAATATCATAATAATTTCTGATAGGAACATTACCTCTATTAAAAATAACTTACAAATCTGACTGCCATTTCCATACTTTTTCCAAACTGTCCTGAAGCTACATCCTAGTACTGCAGATATTACACTGAAGATCCACCCTTTCACTGTGGGTGTCTCATTCAGAGACACTCAGGCAGAATATTCTCACATGCTTGCTCTCAAATCTCCTGAAGCACAGCAAGAAAGCCTTGGAAGATAGGAGCATTGTGAGCTGTTAGAGAAGTCCTCCTAGCACGTGGTTGTTTAATGGAGAAGGGCTTTACTGGTATTTCATTGACAAATGGTACTTTTGGGGTCACTTCCTCTGGTTTGCTGATTACTGCTTTAGGTACATCATCAAAATGATGTGGACAAATGGAAATTATCAAGGATTTAATGTGAATGCCAACGTTTAACTCAAACACATACAGTGATAATTTAAAAAAATTATTATTATCAAGTAAAATCGACCTTTAATTATATTAAATTCCTGTAGAGATTTGCAGAGGAAATGTTTAACTGGGGTATGTGATATGTGAATGAGGGTCTGTGTGGCTGCATGAGGCACCAGAAGAAATGGCAGAGCAGGAGTCCAAGGAGTGATGCACGTGCAACAGTTCAAAAGATTATGACCAACCATGAAATGCAAGAAAGAATAGAGGTAAGAATGGGGAACTGGCAAGATTTGGGTGTTGGGCCAACTGCTCTAAATCCCAGGTGTGAAGAAAGCCCCACAAAACAGATATGGAGCTACAGCAGTGTGGTACAACTCAGCTTGGCCCTGAGGTTTTCCCAAGAGAGAATATAAAGGATACCAAAGATTGCAAACCACTGTCACCATTCAGGATGAACCCAGACAAAGTGACTAGGACTTGATTGTCAGGGCACAGCAAGGACTGGCTGCTCTGTAAGAGCCAGGGTCTCAGCCTGGCAGCACAGCCCCTGAGTGAGGGAGCAGATCATGCTCACAGGTGGCAGCTGTGGTCAACCAAAAGTCCAACCCATCAAACACATCAAACTCATCAAACTCATCTGAGGCAGGTCCAAGGTCAAGTTGGAAAAATCAGCTCCCTGGTCAGGGACAGGATAAGGATGAGGATCAGGATGAGGTCTGGTGGCCATAATCAGGGTCAGACACAGTCATTGATGACTGGGCATGTCCACAGTGACAAAGCAGGACTGAGGTCAAGCCAGAAGTCATTCTGCAGCTCAGAGTCCCAGCCAGTGGGGTCTCTGGCCAAGGACAGGCATGGCTGTGGCTGAGCTGGGTACCAACATGACATGTGACATAACTCAGGGCCTCAAGCTGCAGGGTGGAGCTATGCCAGGGTGTAGGAGAAGGACTGAGGTGAGGCTGGTCAGGGCCATTAAGGTCCATGAATGCCCTCTGGGCCCTGACCTTGATGCTTGGTGCCCCTTGTCCTCCTCACCATAAATAACTCCTTCCAAACACAGAGATGTTTGTGCTTATGAGTAGGAAAGATTGAGTATACGTGAAAGTGAAATCCATGGAGAATGACTGTTCCTCAAATCGGTCTTGTTTAAAGTAAAAAATTGCTGCCTTCTTCTCTGTCGTTGTGTATAGGGCCTTGTTACTCTTATTGTTATAGCTATACTCCTTTTGTTTGTTCAAATTACAAGAAAACAATTGTGCTTGAATCATTTATTTGTCATTTCTTTCTCTCAGTCTCTCTCGGAACTCTGTCTTTGCCACAGTTTTAGGTATAGTACTATTACAAGACAACTGAAACAGACACATTTTAAAAGTCTTGTTACAAATTTCACAATGTAGAATTTGTTCATGTATAAAAGGGAAACTTTCACAAACCCCTGGCTGTTTCTCAGGCAAGCCCCTCAGGGTGAGAGGACAGCAGAGAAATTAGAAGGCCGGTTCCAGAGCCCTTGCAGGCTCCTAGACCTCCAGCCTGGAGCTCCATCCAGCAGTTTACCTTGTACTGTGGGACACAGGACAAGGCCCTTTTGACTTTCTGTTTTCCTTTCCTAGTATATGGACCTCTCGGCTAATGAGCAAATTAATTATCAAAAAGCATCAGCATGCTTTCATGCTTTTCAGTTGATTTTCAAAGCATTCATGAGAGCATCATAAAAAGTTGTTTTAGAAACAGGACAGCAAGATATTATTTTCCTCTTTTCTTTTTTTTCATTGAGGATTTATGTCTGTCATGACTCACAGACCACTGCTTCTGTTCTGTTATGAAAGAGATGAGCCCTGTAGGCAAAACACAGACCAGGTGAGCAAAGACAGCATGTTCAAACACAACACTTTTACTGTACATTTACTCAGGAAAAGAGTAAACTTACTCCAGCGCTGCAGCAGCAGGAACTCTACACAGGAGGGCTTTTGATTGTTTGTTTTTCAGACATAAAATGCTTAAACTGGCAGCTGAGCTCTGTGACAGTCTGACTGTGCTAGACTGGGACTTTGTTTTGTATGTCAATGTAACGTGCTGTGGGAAACATGAGCCACCCCTCGAAGCACATCCTTCAGGGTGGATCAGCATCTCCTGCAGGCAGCTTTTTATCAGGTAGTTCTGGACAAAACCATTTTTGTTTCAAGAATAAAGCCTTCAGTATCCTTCCTTACTGATCGGCACAGCAATAAATCCCTAGAGAAAACCATTGCATTCAAAGCTGTACCTGGGAGGAGAGCTCTCACTGGGGCATATTTAAGGGATTTTTTTTCAGTCCCTCCCGAAATAAGTAACTTCATGGATTTTAAAGGCAAAACAAACATTTCTATGATCATAGGTTTCCCTGATCCCAGGGAGGAGGGAAAACATCTTTCAGTGATACACTCAACATATGTATGGCAAAAGCAGAGCTAATTAAGAGACACTCCCTTTTCCCTTGGCTTTCTGGAATTCCAAACCCTCATCGGAGACAGTAATTATTCTGGGAGTCTTTCACTGTTCCCCTCATCAACGTGTTTACTTCCTTCTTATGCCATTGCATAAATATGTTTGTAATTTTCTCTTCCTGATGCGGCACAGTAATTCCACAGCCTGTTTTTGTTTTTAATTCTGTGTGCTGATGAAGTGCCAAAACTGACTCAGCGAATTGTTTCTGACCACTGAACAACTGCAGAGCAATGCAGGGAGGGGTTAAAAATTGGTGAATATAAAGACAGCGTAATATAAATCTGCAGGTTGGTTAAATCTAGTCCCTTTGAGAGATATGTGCCTCTTATAGACACCAGCCTTACACCATGCAGTGTAAAACAACTCTATCTGTTTGCAGTTTTCCCTGTGACCCTTGCATAGTTCAAGGCTCTAAGCCAAGGCCATTAAGACTGACTACAGCTGTATTATGAAGGGTCAAAGCACATGTCAGAGCTTAAATCCAGCCACCTTAAACATGAGCCCCACTGTATGTCTTTCAACTGAGTTTTGATTTTTCCAAATTTGTCAGTTTTTCCCTGTAACGAACGAGCAAAGAAAGCATTAACAGCCTTGCCACAGAACTCTTCCTCCTCATTCCAGCTCCAGAGTACTCACTCCAGCTTTGGGGTCCTCAGTACAAAAAAGACATGGACCTGTTGAAACGAGTACTGAGGAGGCCATGAAAGATGATCATTGTGATAGAGCACCTCTCCTACGAAGACAGGCTGAGAGAGCTGTTTAGCCTGGACAAGAGAAGGCTCCAGGGACATCTTAAAACAGCCTTGCAGTATCTAAAAGGGGCTTGTGACACCAAGCTGAGCGGCGTGGCTGACACATCTCAGGGATGGGATACCATCCAGAGGGACGTGGACAAGGTTGAGAACTGGGCCTGTGGGACTTTCATGAGGTTTAAGAAGACCAAGTGCAAGGTGCTCCACATGGGTCAGGGCAACTTCTGGTATGAACACAGGCTGGAAATAGATTGAGAGCAGCCCTGCTGAGAAGGACTTGGGGGTGCAGGTGGATGAGAGGCTGGACACAAGCTGTCAATGTGCACTCACAGCCCACAAAGCCAGTGGTGCCCAGGCTGCATCCAAAGCAGGGTGGGAAGCAGGGCCAGGGAGGGGATTCTGCCCCTCTGCTCTGCTGAGACCCCACCTGCAGTGCTGCATCCAGCTCGGGTCCCAGCACAGGAAGGACATGATGTAGTTAGAGTACTGAGGAGGGACGCCAGGATGATCAGAGGGATGGAGCACCTCTCTTGTGAAGAAAGGCTGAGAGAAATATGTTTGTTCAGTCTGGAAAAGAGAAGGCTTTGGGGTAACCTAATTGCAGCCTTCCAGTACCTGACAGGGGCCTAAAAGAAAGCTGGATAGGGACTTTTCACAAACACATGTAGTGATAAAACAAGGTAGAATGGACTCAAACTAAAAGAGGGCAGGTTTAAATAAGACTTTCGGAAGAAATTCTTCACTATCAGCGTGGTGAGGTATGGGAATAGGTTGCCCAGAGAAGCTGTGGATGCTGCATCCCTGAAGTGTTCAAGGCCAGGTTGGACGGGGCTCTGAGCACCCTGCTCTAGTGAATGGTGCCCCTGCCCGCGGCAGAGGGGCTGGAGCTGCATAATATTTAACTTCCTTTCCAACCAAACCCCGTCTATGATTCTATGATTCCCCCACACCACCACACTGCCGAGGACAAAATTTATGCCAGCACTAAGCACACATCCCTTTTCTATTAAGGTTTTATTTATTTTTTTTCTTTCTGTTGTATAATCTCTGTCACAGAGTATTTCCCTCGCTGAGCACGAGCTCTTTCGTTTTGGGTCATACAGCACGAACTGCGCCTTTCCTCCAACACTCTGACAAGCTGCACACCGCAGCGCCGGCGGGGGCCGGGCCGGGTTGGGTTGATCCCTCCCGGCGGCGCGGCCCGAGTGACGCGCTCCGGCTGCGCCCGGCCCCGCCCCGGCCTTGCCCGGCCGAGCGCGACCCACGCGGGGCAGCGGGGCAGCATGGGCCGGCCCGGCTCCGCCATGGACCCCGTGCGCAGCTTCGAGCGCTGGAAGAAGAAATACACGCGGCGGACGAACAGACTGCGGCTGCNCACCTCTCTTGTGAAGAAAGGCTGAGAGAAATATGTTTGTTCAGTCTGGAAAAGAGAAGGCTTTGGGGTAACCTAATTGCAGCCTTCCAGTACCTGACAGGGGCCTAAAAGAAAGCTGGATAGGGACTTTTCACAAACACATGTAGTGATAAAACAAGGTAGAATGGACTCAAACTAAAAGAGGGCAGGTTTAAATAAGACTTTCGGAAGAAATTCTTCACTATCAGCGTGGTGAGGTATGGGAATAGGTTGCCCAGAGAAGCTGTGGATGCTGCATCCCTGAAGTGTTCAAGGCCAGGTTGGACGGGGCTCTGAGCACCCTGCTCTAGTGAATGGTGCCCCTGCCCGCGGCAGAGGGGCTGGAGCTGCATAATATTTAACTTCCTTTCCAACCAAACCCCGTCTATGATTCTATGATTCCCCCACACCACCACACTGCCGAGGACAAAATTTATGCCAGCACTAAGCACACATCCCTTTTCTATTAAGGTTTTATTTATTTTTTTTCTTTCTGTTGTATAATCTCTGTCACAGAGTATTTCCCTCGCTGAGCACGAGCTCTTTCGTTTTGGGTCATACAGCACGAACTGCGCCTTTCCTCCAACACTCTGACAAGCTGCACACCGCAGCGCCGGCGGGGGCCGGGCCGGGTTGGGTTGATCCCTCCCGGCGGCGCGGCCCGAGTGACGCGCNGAGGTACGGCCCGGCCGGCGAGCCAGGGGCTGTGCGGGGCGGGTGGCGGAAAAGCGGCTCCTCTCCTCGTGTGGAGACAGAACGGGGAGGAGGAGGAGGAGGGATGCTATCTGTGGGTCATGGGCAGGGGTGTGGAGCCCCGCGATTGGCAGGGCTGGTGGTGGTGCCTGTAGGTAAGCGGTGTGTTGGGTGACACTGCTCTGTGACTGGCAGAGGGCTTTTGCCGTCCCTGGGTAGAGATGATGCTCTGTTCTTTTTCCCCAGACAGGAGGAGGGGACAGTAGCCGCAGTTCAGTGATTTTGGTGGAGGTGGCTGAACAGGCTGTGGAGCCGGGGGCAGTGGGACCCTCGGGCGGGGAGGTTTGTGTTTGGGAGGGCAGCGAAGAGAAGGAGGCTGAAGCCAGTAGTGGGGAAGGTTGTAACCAGTGGCACTTGGCCCTTCTCACCAGGCAACGTGGATGTCTCCGTGTTGGAGATGGGACACGTTTGTCTCCATAGAAGATTCACGACAGGCAGACATCAGTATGAATGAATGTGTTGTTTAACCTCAAGTCAAGAAATAGGTATTTGAATACGAGACCTGAAGTGAGCGGCGTTGCTTTTTTCACCCAGATTCCCTTGAATTCTTGCGGGAGATAGAATCACACTGATTAGTGGAAAGCACTGTAATTGAGAATAGCGGGTTAGATGTGCGCTGCCTGTGGTGCTGCTCTGCCTCCTGTCAACTTCTGCTGAGTTTGCAGGGCAGTTGTCCTTGGTTATGCAGCACTCGGCACAGCCGGTGGTATTGACCTTTTGGTGGTTGTAATTTGAGCAGAAAATAAAGACAAGAGTTATAGAAAAAACACGCCTCTTACTATGAAGAGGTCATGTTAACTCCATTAGTTGAGATTCAGCAAGTTAATATTCTTGAGCTTCGCTGAATCATTTGCTTTACTGTCTGAAAACAAATGGCATGCTCCTCTATTCCCAGCCTTGGCTTTGTGAGTATCTGTGGATGTTTCTGTGTCACTAATGTGACTGCACGTGCATCTGTTTCTGGGCATGGATGATAATTCTGTGTCACTGTGCAGCTTGGGGCAGTATAGGATTGGATAGTGGAAGTGTGTGTTTTTAGATGTTGAAGAAAAGAGGCTCATAGTGTTTAGGCATGTTTCCATCAGAATTCAGAAAGAGTAAACATATGCTTGTATTAGGATAGTTTGGGGAGCTCTTGGTCTCAGCTCTGTTTGGGTTCTGCTGTCCTTTCGCTCCAGGATTCTCCTGTGAACATAAAGCTGGATGCCCACCTAATTTTCTGTCTTCAGTCCTTCAGATATTCTTTTCTGGTCCCTGACAATGTTTTCCACTTGGTCTCCAGTGTTTCTTCCATATTACCCTGCATCTGATTAAAGTGGGAGTGGGAATTGTGAGGAAGTGCCATGTGCTTGGATCTTCAGGGGTTTCCAGTGAGAGTTCTGCATGATGCAGATCCTTGAGGGACAAGGGAAGTAGAAAGCTCTTGGGTAAGCTCCTCTCTGTGAAGAGCAGTGGCTGGGATCTTTGGCACACAGGCTGTAGGTGGGTTAGATTTACATGTGCATGGAATTGTAGTAGAATGGCTGATGGATGCAAGATGATCCAGCTTGGCCTCCTGTCCACAATTTCATGTGTGAGAATGACTGCCGTGGATAAACAAGACAAAATTAATAATGAAGAGACAACCCATATACTTCTTTACTGCATTTTTTCCCATTTATTGACAGATGGCAAGTGTGTGGCAGCATAGATGGAAAATGTGTAATTTAGTTTCAATGTGTCCAAATCATGGGACCATTTCCTGTGTTATATGTTCATAGATGGGCTGTTTTTGTTGATTCAGTGGCTTCGTTGCCTGTCAGGCCAATATTGGACACAGTCTTTTCCATCCCGTTGTGCTCATGAAAAACATTAACAGCCCTACTGATGTGCTGGGGAGCCGTTTGTGGAAAATCCTTTCTAGTCTGCTCTGTGTCAAATTTGTCAAGTTAGATCTGAATACCGTTTGAAAGATTTGAAATGAGCTGGCTGTTCTCATACGGGGCTGATACGAGAGAGCTCACAGTTGGAGGCTCCCAGCAGATGAGCAGAGGTAGCAATTTTGGACAGGAAAACAAACTAAGTAGAAGTTAGTGGTGTTTTCCACTGGTGCATGTGGATGTGGAATAGGTCTATCAGAAGATCTGCCTCAGATATCAGTCCTTCTTATGCCTTCCATTTAAACATGACTTAAAAATATATCAGTACCTTCGGAGTTACTGGTACTACAACATAACGTTATTCAGCTCCTGGAAGTTTGTAGGGCAGAGAAATAATATAGGAAGCTTTGTGACATGGCCTTTCGTAACATTCCTTGCTCTCTTAATACTGTTCTTGCTTTTTTTCCTTGGATATCTTTGAAAGAGCTAGGCTTATGCATGTAATGATTTTAAAATTGATTTAGAGAAGTTTAAGGTAGAAAAGCAGAACAATATTTATCTTCTTTTTTGATTAATACATCTGTTCTTACTGGGTCATCTAGAGTTCAAAAGAAGTTGACTACTGAAATACTTCAATTATTTAGAACAATTTCAGGATGCTGCAATAGCCCATTGATGTATCACAAACCTGTAAAAATCTATCCCTTTAGTTGCACATAATCAGTTGCATGAATTCTTTTTTGATGTTAGTAAAATACTTTTCCCTCCTGTAGGCCTACTGTTTTCCTATGTAGGCAGTCTCTTGGCTGAAATTATACAGACGCTATATAGATCACTGAGTTGTAAATATTTAGCATGCAAAATAATTAGACTGGGAATTATCAACTGAATTTGGAAGTATTTGTCAAGAATTCCAATTTATGAAAGTCAGAAAAAGACCTTTTTTATAGTGGTTCTGGTAGGATTTTTTCCCTCCTCTGAAATAATATTTGGTAAAAGTTTAATTGCTCTGTTAGGACACAGTAAAACTTGAAATCTACCTTTTTCAAGTTTTACCTTGAAATGTGTCAAAACCAAGTTTTAATAAGAGTGTTATTACCTTTTACCTGTTTTTACCTTCCATTTATAGAGATTAAATTCATGTATCAAGTTACTTGTCTTGATTTTACTGAAGAGAACTAGGCTGAAAAGAGAACTGGTGTGATTTAGATGCTTCAAACAGCTATAAGCCCTCAGTTTTCTGTAATAGGCAGAGCCTGTAAAAGGCTCAGTACTTCAAGGAGATCCAAGGCTGATCTGACAGCTCAGGAGCTCTTCATGTGAGGCTTTCCCTGGAATTGTTAACACAAAATGCCAGGAGGGTCAGAACACTGTTTTGCTTGGTCCCTGATTTGGTAGATTTTTGTTCAACAGTTTGTTAGAGATAAACAATACCTATTAGAAATGCATGTGTTGTAAGCTCCAAGTTTGACATTTAGAAATCTCAGTTTGTGGATTTTAATCGTCATTCATTCAAAGCTGTATAGTCTACCTTCTTTTTCAGTTCAGTCTTTATAAATGCAGTAGTCTCTTTTTTTTCTTGAGTTCTGTGGGTTTTTTGTCCTGCTACTATTAGTTGTGAACTTTGCCAGTGAAAGCGGTTCACATCTGCTAGAACAGCCTTGAAAATACTACATTTTTTCCAAGAGCTCTACTTGACACCTCATCTTTGTAAATCGTTGAGCAAACCCATAGACTCAAACACATTTTATTGGGGACTCTGTGTATGTGTGTAATTAACGGCTCTCACATATGGGTGCATACAGAGAACTAAGTTAGTAGGTGTCAGGACAATTAACTGCTTTTTTAGTGTTTTTTTCCCCTGTAGGACAGCTCTAAAATATTAAATCCACCGAGTGCTAGAGGTTGGTGAGTCTGGTGAGCTTCAGGACATAGGTGAACTGTTCTTTTCCCAGTCAGGTAGGTGTGATATTGCTGCAGCTCTGGATGCCCAAATACACCCTGCAGCGAGGATGAGCATATATTCCCAGTAGGTCCCTGCCAGGGATCTGAAAACACACATGTGGAAAGGACATCTGGGCCCTGGTGAGGTGGAGACCAGGGGCCTCCTGAGGTCCTCTTCAGTCTAAGTTGTTCTGTGATTTCATGATGGTCTGAGCTTTAAATTGTGCTATTAGCCTGCATTATTCAAGTGTATCATTACTTACTGAATAGTTTATGGTAGATTGGTGGTTTAGCTTAGGTCAAACTAGTATAGATTGCCTGACTAGCTAATTTGTATCAGGTCACACTGAACTGCTACATATTTATGTTAACACCAACTTGTAGAATGCTGTTCTGTTTCTCTCTTGTGGTTGGATTGTAAGCATTGATTAAAATCATTTTTTTTCAGATAAATGCAAGTGAAATCCAAAGATTTTCAGATTTTCCATTGTCAAAGAAAACCCTTAAAGGTGAGTATAGAAGTTTTCTTTGGAAAATAATACAATTAAAAGGGAATGCATTGCTTATCTGCATCTGCGATTTTTTTCTTTAAACTAAGTTTTAGATAAGTATTGCCATGTATGGTGTTTTCTAAACAGAGCAATGCAGTCCTTGGCCAGACAAAATGAACTAAAGTCTTTTTTCTTTTTTTTTTTGTTCCTCTTCCCCTCTCACACTCTCTTCTCTTCCCACCCTGCAAATACTAGCATTGCAGGAAGCTCAGTATCGTGTGGTGACAGAGATACAGAGGCAAACCATAGGTTTGGCTTTGCAAGGTAAAGATGTACTTGGAGCTGCAAAGACTGGATCAGGCAAAACGTTGGCTTTTATTGTTCCAGTAAGTAATTTATATCCTTCTGTTTGTACTCAAACCAAGTTATCTGTGAGGTATTGATGTCAATCAGCTTATGTTAGTAGAGCTTGAGAGAAAATTTAAAATTCAAGTGATCTGAATGTTTCAGGAAAGCCAGGATACTTAGGAATTTACTAAAGCTTCTTGAGCTTCTGAAAGAAGTGTATTTTTTGTGCTAGGAATATTCTGAGTCTTAAAAGTTTCGTTTTGATCCTTACATTAGTAGACCCTGTGTGATTTAGGAAGTGCTTTGTTTTTCTCTCAAGAATATTTTCCTGGTGCAACTCTAGTTGTCCAATTTTTCTGGGATTTGAAAACTAGGTGTATGAACTAGGTGGATTTTCTTCAGTTCCTTAGATATTTTTAGATGAGTGGTTTTCACTCCTTTAAAATGTTACAATTTGGACCTTATATAACGAAGTTAACTTTGTTAATTGTGCAGTGATTGTGGGCTTCCTGTGAACTCCTTAGAAATCACTTCTAGGTGCAAGCAGAAAAGTGGGATGAAAGCCCCTGTCATGGATGTACGTGTCTGACAGTTTTACTCAAAACTGCACGATCTGCATTTCATTTCTTCAGTTTGACAGTGTGATTGAGACGTGTTTAAAATGCACATATAAGTGGATATAAACCCCATCATGTTATGATTAGATGAAGGGGAATAATTTTATTTTAATGGAGTTACTCTGTTTTAAACATTACTTGCATTTTTGTAAGTAATTTTTGTAAATTTCTTTGGAGCCTATTCTGTCAGTAACTGTGAGAACAGTAGTAGGTTCTTTGAATACCCTCTCTATAAAGATTCATGCTTTAAGCTGCTTTTTTTAAAAAAAATCTTATTAGTAGAGAATAAAAAAATGTATGTGGCTTCAAAAGTCTTGTGAATTTGAGAAACAAGCGAGATTACTCCAATAGTTAATCTAAGAGTAGAAGTACGTTGGTTGGCAAACCTTATTTTAAAACAGTTTTAGAGAAGAGTGCTAAGAGGTGTTGAAGAGCTGAGGAGTGGAAAAAAATTAATTGTGCAAGTATGCTTACCAGCTCTCAGTATTTCAGAAAGCTTCAGCTATTCATACCTGTAAAGCCTTGTGTTAGGATTAGCTGACTAATACAGGTTCTGCAGTATGAATTCATAAGAGGAGGAATAATCCTGGTGTGAGCTATATGGCAGCTTTAGTTGGAATGCTCTGTATGTAATGTGTGGATAATGCTGCTTCAAGTCTATAAGCCAGAATTAAAGCTTCAATAATAGACATTCTTCCAGGTGCTCATTCTGTTCCTGGTTCCCACTAAACCTTAGGAGCAGGGAAACTTCTCATATTTTTCTACACTGATTTAATTTATCATATAAATGGCCTAATTTCCAGAATTTAGGAGAGTAGGATTAATTGTGCAGTAAAGTGTTGATGAGCTTCCACCCATTACTGTCTGTCACAGGTTGGTACTGGAGAATTTTGCTACAGCAAGTATCATTCCCATTAGTTAGAATTTATATATCATCAAACTATGAAAAATGTGCACTGATGTTTCTTCATGTCATTATTTTAATTAATGTGGCTTTGTCTTTTTTTTTTTTTTTAAATGACACTTTTTGTTACCAATTTGCTGTTGCAACTTTTCCTTCTGGGATTTTTGGGATGATAACATGGTAATTTCTTTCAGGCTTTGGAACTCCTCTATCGCCAGCAGTGGACTTCAGCTGATGGCCTGGGAGTTTTGATAATATCGCCCACCCGGGAGCTGGCATATCAAACCTTCAAGGTTCTGCGTAGAGTGGGGAAGAATCATGAGTTCTCAGCTGGCCTTATCATTGGAGGAAAGGTGTGTCCTCTCTTGGAGTTTGCCGTATGGAAGCACAGTTGAGTGCTGCATTAAGTGCTTGTTTAGGAAGGAAACCCTGGGCTTGAAAAGTCAAGGTGGAGGGTAGTTAATGAGGACCTGTCAATGACCCACTCATTTTCTTGTGTGTATTTGGTGTCTTTTGAAGCTTTTTGAAGCATGTTTAAAATCTTATCATGGTCCATAACTGGATGGACCTTCCTGCCAAGTCTTCCAGGACTATCCTGTTAATCTAGATTATTCTGAAATAACTTTTTCCTCAAGCCACAGATTTTGACTGTTCTTTTAAAAAGCTATCAATAGGTTTAACTGACCTGACCATCTCTGGTACTGGACTTCTCATGTGAACAACTAGTGCTAAGCTGGTTAAACTCCTTTTCAGGATCTGAAAGAAGAGTCTGAAAGAATCCACCACATAAATATGCTAATTTGCACTCCAGGACGGCTTTTACAACACATGGATGAAACTTCATATTTCTATGCATCTGATCTGCAAATGCTGAGTAAGTTTTTTAAGTACTTGAAAGTATTCAGGAATATATTTTAACAGCTCATAATTGTGTGCAGCACTTCTTTGCTTAAAAAGTTTATTCTTGTCCTGGTATGTAGATGAAATTGCATTTGAGCTCAGACATGTTCAAATTAAACTAGTAAACAGCAAAACTCCTTTCTTGTGTATGTTTTCTCTGAAGCTGTTACTGAGCATGCCTTCTTTAGGATGACAAGAACTAAAGAAGCAGGGGATTTAGTAAGGAACCCAAACCCCAGTGTGCCCCATATAATCCTTTATATTGTCTTTACTAATGCTAAACTTACCTTTCTGTCTGTGGCTCTTGTGTCTTTCCTGACATGATAAATAACTAACCATATAGAATATCCACTGCAGCGTGTGTATTTTGGGCCAGTTCTAGTAAACATTTTTCTTTGTGTTTTAAGACAGATTCCTGCTCCTTTTGTTGTTTTGTTTGCATTGTTAACATTGTTTGTTTTTATCCTTCCAGCCTGAGCAAAAATTTTCAGTGTAATGAAAAGGTTTGCCTGCATAATCTTTAGCATAGCTTGAGGAACTTAGAAGCAATTAAGAAGCTAATGAAGCTGATAAAATGTGAAATTATGCTTGCTACACTTAGTACAATTCATGGCAGTTAGACAAGAATTGCATTAAATGTAGGCTGTTCTAAAGCTTTGTCTCTGTGCTACTTGGCTTACACCCTATATTTCAGTGGTAAATTCAGCTTAGGTACAGGAGAGTGTTTTGCTCTGTCACAAATACTACAACACTTTACATTCTGTGTTTTTATTTCAGTAATAGGACAGGGAGTCTGTTTGCAAATTGCCAGACTGTTTACTTGAGATGCTGATTTTTTTGCTTCAGCATGTGAAATTGAGGGCTGGAGTGCATAGATTATGGGAAATGCTATGATTTCTGTTGCAGGTATTTTTAAAAATATGTTTTATGAAGTACAGGAATATCTAAAGAGATTCCTATCATGTACAGTAGTTAATTTAATCTCTGCATTTAAAGCATGGATGGAATTTTGTGCTATATGAATTTAATGTACTTTTTTTTTTCAATAACTAAGTCTAAAACCTGATTTTCTCAAATTTATCCTTCAACCCAGTTCTTGATGAAGCTGATAGAATTCTAGACATGGGGTTTGCTGATACAATGAATGCAATCATAGAAAATCTACCTAAGAAACGCCAGACCTTGCTTTTTTCTGCCACACAAACAAAATCCGTGAAGGATCTTGCACGGCTGAGTCTGAAAGATCCGGAATATGTTTGGGTTCATGAGAAAGCCAAATTCAGGTATGTTGGGATTTATTTTTTCCAGAGGAGGGTTAGACAGTGATCCTACTCAACTGCTTCTCTGGCAGTTCCCTGAATCAGAGGTTGCGTTGTGCATCCATCACTGGATCAGTGTCTGATCCTGCTGTGTGCCTTCCTGAAAGCAAGGAATTTCCAAATAAGAGGGGACTACTTCTGACTGAATACTTGCAGGGGGGCTGAACCTATGCTTGTCTTGTCTCCTCAGGAGCTTCTCAGACTTGAATTTTTTTTCCTCAGGAGGAAGCTGCAGAGTGGATTATAGCCAGTGTCCTGGGTTTAGGAGCACTCAATTCTGAATTACTCCTTTTTTTGGTGTTCAGCTTCCTTGCTTCCTGTGTGTGTGTGCTTTCTGTGCAAAACCACCGCATGTGTGCACAAATACAGTTTGTCTGTGTGCCATTTATAAATCTGCTTTTCCAAGAACATGTTTTCTTATTGGGAAAGTGCAGACAGACTTGTTTGTGTGTTCAGTATTAGGTGCCCAAAAGAAAGCCTGTGGTGTTAGTCCACGTGCAGTAACTCCCGTGGCTTCCTGATGTGCTGCGTTTTCTGTGCATGTTCAGGGCTCTGGCCCTGTGTGCACAAAATAAATTTGTCCTGCCCTACACTTTGGAGCAGCATGGAAGGCCCTTGCCGGAAGGGGAAGTATGTGGTGTGCCATGCTCTAAAAGTTAAATGTAACACTAAATGAGTGCTGCTTTTTGGGACATTACTTTCTTTTGAAATCCAGTTGAAGAATGTTATTTTGCATTTCTGTGGGCTCGATCATCTGGGTGTCAAATTACTCATGAACATGGATGATTCTTTTTCTGCTCTTCTATGAAATATACATATATTTCCATATGTAAGATGCAGGAGAAAGGTGAAGCACAGAGATAAAAATGGCTTTCCTGGAAGCAGATGAGAAACCATCAGGAAAATGCATGGCAGAACCACATTGAATCTTGAGGAAGTTTTTGCTATTTAATTTGATAGCCTCTGTATTGTACTGCAAGTACCTTTTTTTAATCAGTAGTACTATCAAAGGCATCTTAAATAAACACGATTGCCAGAAAAAAATGTGTGGTTAATACCGTCTTAGCAGAAGAGAATGTACAAGCCTCATATGTAGTCTTCATTTTGGGGACTGTTTCACGGATCTCCCATGTTCGGCAAAGTCTATTTTAAAGTACATTTAATTTTTTCAAGTATTTGTGAGAATACAATTAGATAACAAACTAAATAAAAACAAAGGAAAGTATTAATTTGTTTTAGAATTTACTGCCTTAGGTTATTGCCTTATAAAAGCAATTTCCTCTGAAAGACTTGGAAAGCAAAAAGTGCTGTGGCGTAACTCAAATTAAATAGCAGAATAAAAACTGGAGGAGTCTCTCGTAATTTCATCCTCCCAGGTGACCACCTTTAGAAAAGTAATTTGAATACCCACGGTCTGTTTAGGGTGAAGCAGAGGGACTTTAAAAGATAAGCATTTAGATGTGTTTCAAGGCCAAATATCCCAAAGAATTTTTTTGTTGTTTCATTTCTGTTTTTAAGAACAGAAATGTGAGTTCAGATGGCAATTCAGAGCCTTAGAAAGCCACTTAGCGTGTCAGTGTAATCAGTAGAAGTACATCAATGCTCTTTTTGTGTGCGTGATTAGACTCTGCTTTGACATTCCCTTAGGCACAAATGATGCTTTCATAGGACTAATAGACAAAATTGCATTTTAAGTCAAGGCAATTTCAATGTTGCTGCTTAGACATGGAAAGAGTTTGCCTTTCTGGTAGTAAATGAATTTAGAAGTAATGTCAAAAGTCCTCTGTCCCTCCCCACTGGTTTTTAATAAGGGAATTGATGTAGCTTTCAAATGAAGCCGTGAAGACTTACTTCTCGAAGTGGGAGAGCTTTCCAGCCTGTCTTCTTTTCTTTTCTCCCTTTTCTGAGTATGTATAAGACACTCTTGGCTTAAAAGACAGGTGAGATATTTCTGTGATTTATCTAAATGTACTTTTTTGGTGTGTTTTTTTTTCTTCTTCAGTACCCCAGCAACTTTGGATCAGAACTATGTTGTCTGTGAGCTTCAGCAAAAAGTAAACATGTTATACTCTTTCCTGAGAACTCATTTGAAAAAGAAGAGCATTGTCTTTTTTGCAAGCTGTAAAGAGGTATGTTTTTCTTCTCCCTTCTTCCACCCCAGCATTTTAAAACTAATAAAATGAAGATATTTGTGTAGATGTCAATGCACTGGAGAGGTGAGATTGTGGACTAATTTGCAACAGGGAATTGGAAGAGCAAAACATCACCTACTGCTGCATGTCATTCAGGGCCTGGCTTTGGGGCAGTTCAGTGACCCAGGCTCAGTGCATTAAGGTTCTGGAGACCTGAGTGTTCTCAGCCATTTTTGTGGTCTGCTGTTAAAATGAATGCTAAAAGTTAATGTCAGTAAGGCCCAGCTATTTTCAGTTCTGTCTTGTGACATGTTTCATGGTTAAAAAAGTATTTCAGCAGTTGTACTTGCTTTCCTTACAGGCTTTTAAATCTGCCTGTTTGAGAAAGCGTGATTGTGAAATAGTACAGGCAAAGGTTTTTCTTACATAGCAAGTAATCCTTCAAATACCTACTTGTATAAGTGTCCTGGGACCATTCTGTTGGAATTACTTGCATGTGTTTGTTTGGCACAGGTATTTTTACCTGTAACTGCTGCATGTATCAAGTGTTTTACAATGCGGGTATTGCTTGCTGGTATAATACAATGCTAGTATTTTACAATAATAGACCATTTTACAATGGCCTAGTAAATATTCATTGCAGTTCTTTCACCTGTGCAAGAGATTGCAATATTTTTGTTGTTCTGCAAATGACTGGTGAGTACACCAAAGTGGTTGTGCAGAAACAGTTGTTCCTGCAGTATACACAGTTTATGTAACTGCTTCTTAAAAAAATACTGGGTAACTGCGTGCTATAAAGTAATGCTGCATCATGGGTACTGTAGGTAAGAGTAAAAAACAGGCTGATTTTATACGAGAACCTGTTGAAAATGGAAATAGTAAAGTGAGACTGTAGACTGATTTGAGTTGCAAGTATAAAACACAACACCCCTCCAGTACTGTCTAAAAGAAGTGCTTCTGGTGGACTTTTCATACTTGGTCCTTTGCATACAGCCTAAGTACTCACATCCCACGTTGTTCTTGCTCTTACCTGCTCTGGTTTCCTTTAGGAAATGCCATCAAAAGGCATGGTGATCTTTTGCCACAGTTTGTTTTGTCTTTTAGTACCCAGTCGTGTAACAAGGTCTCAACATCTTTTTTCTCTGATGTGGAGAAAAGTTTATTTAATTTGATGTACCATGTCAGTTGTTACATACACTGTATATGATCTTAACAAGTTTAATATTGTGTAGTAATTCTTTTTTCCCCGTATTTGTTGGGTAGGTCCAATATCTATTCAGAGTGTTCTGTAAGCTTCAGCCTGGTCTCCCTGTCCTGGCACTCCATGGCAAGCAGCAGCAGATGAAGAGAATGGAAGTCTATACTTGTTTTGTTCGGAAAAAGGCAGCAGTGCTTTTCGCCACGGATATTGCAGCTCGTGGCCTGGGTAGGTACCCACAGAAGCAACAGCTAAACCTGTTGAGGCTTTATCAGACTTTACACTCTGAAGACCAGCCCAATTTGTGAAAAATGAAGCAGTAGTTTGCTTAGGAGCTCAGGGTATCTCAAAATAGAGCTGCTTCTTAGAGTTCTGCTGTTTCTTTACTGAAGAAGCCCTTATCTTTTCTTTTTATCCCAGAGAAACATATGTGGTATGGAAATAGTGATGTATTTGTTTACTACATGCTGTAAGGCAAGATTCCAGCAGTTTAAAGTATTTCTAATATGCCTGTATGCTGTGGGTTATTCCAGAGGATATGAAAAATTACTAACCTACTGGTATGTGGAAATGGAAACCTGAAATGTTAATGTCTGATATATTACTGGTATTGTAGGACTGTATTGAAAATGAGACAGAAAAATAAATGAAGATAAAAAGATTTTTTTTTCTTTTAGTTCTTGGAGGCATTTAAGTACAACACAAGACTTCTCAGGGGTCCAGTCATTCCTTGAGAGAGCAAACTCTGTTGTCCAAAGTGTGAGGTTTTTGTCACTATGTTACAAAAAGAAAGAAGATGCTCTAAGAACTGAAGTCACAATGAAAACTATGTATCATACCTTCCATACTGCTGAAATCTCACCAGTGACTATCAGTTTGGGTATGGTTAGTTTGGTTTAGAGTGTGGGTTTAATTGTGGAATACTATATAGCTTCAGACTTGGTTAGGAACTAATACTTCAGTGCAAAACCTGCTGCTGCTGGCTGAAGTGCAGCAGTTAGAAAATGCTTATTATTAGTACCGTTCAGTCAAAGGTGACTTTTGTCAGGCTTGGTCACCCCTCCCATCTTTGAGAGGGGCTATGGTATTTCTGTACATGACAGCTGAAGCAGTGCAGTCTCACCACAGCTGACTTCAGACCCCAGTAGTGTAGGGTATTGACAGTGTGGGTGAAAAGTGGGTAGGATATTGTTACGTAATTGTTAACCATAGGGTATTTTATTATCTCTGTGACACAAAGCATGTCTGTTCTTGTCAAGTGTGAAATTATGTTCCATTCATTGCACTGTCATAATTTAGGAAATGAACGCACAATTAATTTAACTTTCTTTGATGCAGAGAATGATTGTCTATGAATGCTAATACATGCAACTAATTCTGTTTTTATTTCAGAGGTTGCACCTAATGTCTGTAAATGGGTCCAAGTGTTGATTCTTACAGGAATTAATGCTCTTGAATAGGAGGGTTTCGAGTCCAGTGAACTTATTTGATTTTTTTTTTCTTTACATAGATTTCCCAGCAGTGAATTGGGTCATTCAGTTTGACTGTCCAGAAGATGCAAGCACATACATCCACAGAGTGGGAAGAACAGCCAGGTTTGTTTTCACTTTTCATTAGTATTTTAATGTTTAAAACTAGATCACTGTAGGGACAGATCATTGGCTAAAGACTCACTTGAAAAAAATTAAGATAGAAATTAGAAAGAAAAAGGCTGTTATCACTAAAAGACTTTTTTGATTAGTTAAGAGTCATGATTTAACTTAATAATTTCTTAGTGAGCTTCAGAGACTTGTTACAGCAGACAAAAATATCCCTGATTGTTCCATCTGATCAGGGAAGATTAATAGTGAGGAAATAGAAAACCTTTTTCACTTGGCAGGATTACCTCAAAGGCTGAGTTGAGCATGTTTGTGGGTGGAAAAGCTTGTTTTGCCACTGACATTTATAGGTAAATAAGATTTTAGACTGTGGACCCAATTTCTGTGTGTCATTGAAGACTCTTCAAAAGAATGGAAATATTTCTTCCTTGTTTTAATTTGGGAGGAAGGAATCAAATGTTAATTGCTGGTTAAATTTTTAATTTTCTAACTCTTTCATGGAATTATATTCTTAAGCATAGCTTTAGTTGAAATATTTGTGGCTAAGCCTTTATTATGGAAGGGAGTTACTCAGATACAATGTTGTAAACCAGGTCCTTCATGTCTGAAGTAGATTTTTAAGTGAAACAGAAGCTGTTACTGCATATAATTCGGGAGATCAAAAACCTCATGCAATTATCTGAAGGATGAAATGCAAGACCTAGCATTATGTCTTGTCTCTAATTTAATTTGTAGTAGTGCTTGCAATGTAGGCAGTTGTCAAACCTAATGACAGAGCAGTTGCTTAGAATAGGATTTCAACACTATAAGAATTTGAGATCTGTGTTCCTGGATCAGAAGTTTGTGAATTTTGGTGACTGTACCACGAGAGCCCTCTTCCAGCACTCTTTCCAAATGTAGAAGTTTTAGCCATGTTCTCACTGTAATTGGTAACATTACTGCCCCATTCTGTCTCTGTGCTCTCTGTTTTCTGATTCTCTGTAGTAGAAGGCAATGATAAATTTTTAAATGACTTTGGAAAAAACCTGTTAGTGAACAAAGTCAGTGAATGTTACATATAATTAGATAAAACACGTACTATTTTGCTAATTTAAAATTTAGATGCAATCTTATGCATACCAATTGAGAGAAAAGCATATAGACTTGGCTAGAATTCTGTAATATTTTCTGTTTTGTCTTTATTTTTTAGTCCTGTGTGGCTTCCACAGAAGGCTTTGAATTTTTTCTTTATGGCATACTGTCATCATGGAAGGAAAGCAATGTATTTGTCAGTGTTTATTTGACAGTGTTTAGGATACTGGTTGAGCTCCTTCTGAGCCATGTCACTGAGTTAAAGCACCTCCCTGGAGCTGTAATCCTCAAGCCTTTCCCCAGTTCTCATTAGGAGCTGAGAAGAGCAATTGTAAGTAGGTTTAGCATGGGGAAACAGCTTTAAAGAGCTACAAAGACAAACTACTCTCCTGTCATAATGCTTTTATTCAAATGTCACTATGAGAGGACTTCAGCCTGGCAACCTTAAGGGTCTGTCTTCAGTGGCCTCTTAAGTACAGCCTTCTGTGTTTGCTTGAGGGACAGATTTAGAAAGAAAATTGGGGCAGAGTGTCTGTTTCAGGGGCTGTGGGCTGTGCTGGATGCCTTACTGGGATGTAGATTACATTTCCTTCTATGTGAATTTTTCAGCAGGGAGACCTTACACAAGTTGGGAGCAAGTTGTGTGAGCTGGAGAGCATTGAGTGACAGTGAAAGCAAATCCCTTCTGTAGGAAAAGCTTCATGGGTATTTTCTGTTTCTTAATCTGATAGAAAGATCAGCAGGTTCTGCCTATACTGAGCATTTATTTTGAATAAACATACAGACTTTCTCCATCTTTAAGGTGATGCAGTCCTGGAAGGAAATTTGTTTAGGAAACTTAATAGCATGAAAAAAATCTTTGAAAATACAACAAGGGAGATGTCTAATAATTTTAAGTAAATACTGTGCAATAAGTAGTCTTTGATGTGGGTAATTGAGAATGTACTTCTCAGTGAAATCTTGGGTGTTGAGTAGGAAGCTTCTCTTGTTTTCAATAGCTACAGTTCGTATGAGAAGCTTGTGTTTCTTCTAGAAACTTGATAAAAATGAACTGTACTGCAATTTAGTAGTCCTCATTAATGAGGTTAGAGATTATTACAAATTTTCATGGGTTATGAGAATATAATTGCATAAAATGAAAGCTAAACTAAATATCTCAGCTAATTACGAGGCTGTGCTAAACTGTAATTAAAACTAGGATGCCAAATACTGTTTACTTTTGAAGTCAAATTATTTTGTGATACAGAAGTAAATATGAAAAGAGAGAAATTATGTTGGGGATGGGGCTGGAAAATCTTTGACTAACAATCATGGATGTGTTTCCACATCTGTCTTAAAATTTTGCAATGCTTGATCTAAGACAAGAGGTAACAGTTTATTTTTAAGTGAATGAGGCCTCTGTGTTCTCTGAGAAACGTTTCACTTGCATTTTACCCCACTGAAGAACATAAATTGCAGCTCCTGCATTTTTGATTTATGGTAAAGTAAGATAAAGAAAATCTGGGTGTAGTCCAGTAATGCTTTTACTTTATAGTAGAATTGACATATATTGAGTGGGTTTTTTTAATAAACTTGAAAGGTGTTCTGCAATTGGAGTGACTGGAAGCTGTTTCTTCCATTTGCTTTCGAAGTCTTTAACTAGTCCACTGGCAGAATTTCTAAAATACTGACCATATCATGGGCAATCTGATGCATACTTTTGGTGTTATTTTTGCCACACAATTTCTTAGAAAAGTCAGTGGTTTAAAACAGAAGATTACAGTGTTTCCTGTGGTGTTTAGTTTCAAAAACTAAATAAAAGCTGCCTGCAAAACTAATTTCTTCTGGCTTTTAGTTTCTATTGATGCTTTCTGTTCTGTAACTATGAATCCTACAGTTGAAAGTATTCTTTGATGAATTTTGTGAAAGAAGTTACAGTGCCACTAGGGGACAGCAGAAGATAATAATTTTTAAGCACCCTGACGCTCACTTCTTTCCCCAAGTGTTTTTCCAAACATAATGTCTAAGTTGTATGGCATGAAAAAAGCATATGGGGATATTTTTCTTCCAGTCATGATTGCATTGGTGAGACAAGACACCAGAAAATCTATTTTATCTTTTTATTCGTGCATAAAGACCTTCAATTTTGGATGTACCTATATCCTGGCAAGTCTCAGTAATTAATTTCTTTCTTTCCTGGCATTACATTCATCCCTCCACTTAATGTTTAATTTTTTTTTTTTCTTTTTTTTGCTTCAGAAGCAGCTATTAAAAACTTCTGCTTGAGTTTAGTGGGTTTTGTCATGAGTCTTTTTTAAAGACACTAACACTGGAATGTTAAACAGAATAAATCTTTTTGCTCTGCAGTTTTTATCTGTAATATGTCCAGAGCTATATAAGATTTAGGTCTGACTGGCTCAGATTTCTGATGGTATTTAATCGAGCCTAGCTTGTTAGGTTTCTTAGGTGCTTACACTGATTTAGGAAAGTAATTGTAATTTGGTTGTTGCCATTAAACGTAGTGTGCATACAGGCATGCTTCTTCTCTTGCAGTAAATTATATTTCTGAAAACAAATGGAATAATTAAATTCCATCTTCCCAAAGCAGAATACTCTTTTACCTGCCATCTTTGTAGTGGCTGATATGATGATTAGACCCAAAGAGGTATGACTAAAGACTTGGAAGAAGAATGTGTATTTTGATGCTTTGTGAACACTGGAGAACACACACACCTGTCAAATTATGGGCAGGTGAAAGGGGCAGGTCTTAGAATGATCTTATTCTGTCATGTAGTATAAGCTTTGAAGCTCATTAATGCTCATTGGGGCTCTCCTGAAGTAATTGTACGTTGTATGTGTGAAAGTGAGACTAATAAGCCTTAAGAGTAATGTGACAATAAAGCATTTAAAAATGTGAGTGACTTAATAGTATCTTTTTCAATGGAGGAAGCTTGATTTTTATTTTTTTTTTAATTGGGAAAATATTTCAGGGATATATGTCTTGTGTCCTGAATAACAAGGAGCCAAGATGACAGCTCCTTGTTTTGGTTATTTTCCTATTTTTATTTTAAGACCCACTGAAGCACTTTAATATTGTTTAAAAACAAATGCTTTGTTAAGACTGTCTCAAATATTGCAGTCAAGTCATCATCCTAACTCAAGTTAAGTAAAAATAGCTGCCAGCGGAGGTCACAAGACATTGTTGACACCATATTTAACTTGGAATTCACTTTATTAAATTCTCTAAAATTAAACACTGTATCCTAGCTACATTCTTGACAGTGGCCCCTGATGCTGCAGTTGTACTGACTGGCACTGTGTTACCCTATGGAATTCTCTTCCTGATCGACTGGTAGGAATGTTCCTGTGCACTGAACAATTAAGTGGCCAAGGTTGTTACCTGCTGAGGTGAAGCTATGCCATAAGCTGGAAAAACAAAATAAATAAGCACATGTATTTTAAGTCAGCAGAGTGGACACAGCTGCTATGGGGAATGGATTGCTTCCAGTGTAGGCTGGAGGAGTCAACAACCTCCCAAGGCCTTTTAGAATCAATTTATTTTAAGACTAACTTGATAATGTTGGTGACCCACTACCTGTTCTTGTCCATTATTTCTTGTGTCCAAGACTGGCAAGCAGGGATACTGACACAGGATGACTGAATGAAGGGAATTGTGGTTCTGTGGTAAGAGTAGAACCCAATTGGTTCTCTGAACATGCCAACAGGTATAAGTGGACTACTTTCCAGACAGAAAAGGGAAAAGGATATTAAATGGTCAGTGGAAAAGAAATAATAAACTGAAGCAATCTCTGACTTCATAGTAAAATTTACTGATAATTTTTGGGGGATACTGAACTACGGTCTGTGCAATGGAGAAATAGAAGTGAACAAAGCATTAGAAGTGATCTAAAGCAAGGCCATAAAATGAAGCCAGTTCATGTTTTGTTGTTTAAATGCTCTGTGGGTTGTCAGACTGTTCACAGCCCATGGGAAGAAGCTCTTTTTCCTGTGTGAATCGAGGACTCAGCAGCGAACACTGTCTGTCTGCTGTGTTGGGTCAGCTGTGAATAGTCACAATGCTGGCTGATCTCTTGTAATTTTTGCTGGGCTGCTTTGGTAGGAGTTGCTGTAGATGGTGCAGCATGGTTTCAGATTGCAGTGCACACAGATCTCTTGTTAAAGATTTGTTGTTTTAAACAGGAATGCATATTACAAAAAGAGGCCATTGATCATGTAGATGGGGTAGAAATTCCAATACGCATTTATTTTCTGTGCTCATTTGTCATTTAAAAAACCAGAATAGCAAATCACTGTATTATGAAAGCAACCCAGCAGTGTAGAAGTTATGATGAATGGTAGATAAAACTCATCCTGTTCCTGGGCCTGGAAAAATAATGTTTTCTTGGTTTAAAGCTTAGATTTCACCACTCCTCATTATGTCACAAGGCCCAGAAGGCAGTATGATTGGAAATAAAGTTTTGCCTGAATTGAGCCTGATATTGGGGACCTAAAACTGTTACTTTAAGAAAACATTGTATTTAATTTAGCTTATATAGTCAAATTTAATGATTGAGTTTTAAAACAAAATATGAATTATTGTATTTCTGTAGAAGCCCTTAGGGATAGATATGGATATTAGTTTCTCTTTGCTAAAGGATAGTGTGTGGGTGAACAGATCTATTTGTTATGTGTATCAGATTGAAACAGATCTGCTCAGAATAAAGCTATCCATTCTGATATGTTTTGGATATATTTTTATAGGTGTCTTATATTGTTCCATTACCGAAAAAAGTGCAACACAGACAAATGCCTGCATCATTTGAATGCTTTTTCCTTCACTACTGTAGTTGTTTTATAAAAAAATTGAAAACAGTTAAAAATTAAATATGAATTACATGATAGAAAAAGTAGAACTTGACTCACCCTATTGTGCTAATCCATCTTATATTAAGCATGATTGTTAGGTTTTTAGCTAATAATTCACTGTCATTTCTTTCAGTCTTTGCAGGGGCAAATCTTTGCTCTAGAAACAGGAGTCTGTGCAGCTTTTTGTATTTTGCTCACCAGTTTTTCCGTGTGATGAAATAGTCTTGTTGTTGATTCTTTATGGAAACTAAAATTATGTGCAAAGATTTAAAGAACATTATTTGTGCAAAATCGAGTGGTCCAGATTATTTCTGTTCTGAGAAGGGTGTGAATGGTGTAGAGTGAATTAGTGATTGCCTTACATAGTGAATAACTTGGCTTCACAGTGGAGGTGATTATTCAGTAGTTCTGTATTTGTAGTTTTGCAACTATGTATGATAAACAAAGGGTCCATTAGAAGAAGAGTGAAACTATATAATTAGAGTATATCATCATACACGTGCAAAATCAGGCACATTTACTGGGGTTGGTTTTGATGCTATTCCAAATGCTTAACTTACTGGCCTTAATGTTTTGAGGAGAGCAGTCTCTTGCTTGCTTCTGGTAAATCTCTAGCAGATTTGATCTGGGTGAAAAAGAGACAGCTGAGCAGTTGTTCTGGCTTCCCTGGTGCCCAATTTCCTGTCTCTGAAAGGATTTCCTGTGGAGAATCTCTGCAACACTAAAGTATCTGAAGATGGCTTGTTGGCTTGGAATGCAATACTTTTGGGAATGGGCTTTGATTTAAACTCACAAGTTTATCAGGGATACCTTACTTCCTTCTATGTCTTTTGACAGATGAGATGACAGCATATGTTGATACTATCCATGCTGGCCCAGTTAGGCTAAAATTAGATCTTTAATCAAGTCAACCTTGATTAAAGGCCCATTAAACTTACAGATTAAAAAAATCCCACAAAATACTTTTTTTTGGTGTATGGTGGTAAATGGGTGACATCCAAAGTATAAAAAAAATTATACTTATGGTTCCTGCATGTTCACATGTGGTAAATATCATCAAAAACATTATCACCTCCTGTATATTGCATTTTCTGTAATGCACAATATTCCAATTCAGGAAACTGTTATGCAAGTATCTTTATATCTACAACCCTCCTCTCCCAAATCTTATGATTATCTCATCGTCTCAGTTTTCTGCTTTGCCAGTTTTTAAAATAGATTAATTTTTCTTGCCAAACAAAGCAGAAATACTGCATTTAACTCTGGAAATTTGGCATCAACTTATGTCTTCCGGAATACAAATGTTAGGGAAACATGTTGTAATACATCTGTTCAAGACAACCTGTATAACATTTCCTGTAAGGTCTGCAAATCCATGCACCTTATCCTTACTGTTCCCTTTCCATAACTTTTTTCCTATCGGATATTTGCTTTTATAGCAGAACATTGGTGTCTGACAACTCTCATGAGATGGTTCCCATGGCTGTTTTATTCTGTTATGACCACACCTCTTATGTCACTGACAATTAAAATATGGTGCATTTGACTGAAGCGCGTGTTACAATTGTCATGGCAAGGATGTAGAAGTATTCTGAATGTAGTTAGAACAAGCTCAATTCTAGCTGCATGGCCAGGTGGAATTGATAAACAACCACAGTATGCTTTCATTTATTGCCTTTGTGATAATGGGAATGTTGTTTGCTTTAATAGTATTGCCTAGAGCTGTATGCAGCGGTGGATTGGATCTGATCAAGGTTGGGTTAAGACAGGTTAAGATTAGGCAACAATTGAATGTCTGTTTGGCCTGCATTAAACCATTTTTTTCTCATGCTGTCTTCACTGGACTATTGCCATTCTATTTCTTCATGTTTGATACCAGCTGTTGGCTCAGGGTGTTTTTTAGCAGAAGTTTAAGATAGATTCTTGGTGCATAAACGATCCTCTTAATTTTAGTGGGGTTTTTTTTCTTTTTTTTTTTTAAATCAAGTGAAGCTTTTTGGCAACACTTCATGTTTCTTTGCTAAGGAAATGGTGTTCTGAACATTTTTAAACCATTTTTCTCAACTTGTAATTAGCCAGTACCACATTGTCCTAAGTAATTTATCCCACTTCCTTTTTGTCTGCCTTTGGCACTTGCTCTTGATTGTAGGCATCTTTCTTTTTCTCATCTGCAGTCACTGTAAATATAACCCTTTGCTTTATAGCACTAATGATGATTTTCACAGCTTCCTGCTTTTGTAAATCATGATTGAGTTGCAGAGAAGTTGCTTGCCTTTTTCAAAAGTATTGAAGACAGTAGACTCTAGACAGTAGATATGAATTAGCAGTGTTTTTTTTCCTGCAAAGACTTTCTGCAAGTAAGATGCAATTTTCTGTGCACTTGGAATAAATCGTATCTTGTACCCTTAGAGACTGTTAAAATCACAGTGCAAAGATGAGTCCCTTCTCTGGTTTCTTGATCACCTTGAGGAGATGACAAGATATCATCCATTACTACATAGTCCAAGAAAGTTTGATTACTTAGGGGTTTTTAATTTACTTTCCTTCAGCAGAGTCAAAGTGCATACTTAATGAATAATAAATCACCAGAGTGAATTAGCATTTTGGGAAAGGTGTTTGGTTTTGGTGATGATGGACAACTTGGAAGGCTGCACTCAGTAAGAATGGGGAGAACTAATATTGTCTCATCTGCAGAAGTAGTCCTCCTGCTGAAGAATCACAGTAACCAAGGTTGTTTCTTCACTGCTTTATCATCTATGAAGGTTTAAAGGTTTTATCTGTGTGCTCAAAATAATTGCAGAGATGTTCCTTTGTTTGCTTTAGTGGAGAACTTTATTCCTGTAGGAGACTAAGGGATGTTCTTTTCTCCTATGTTTTAGGCACTGTAATGGAAACAGATTTTGAGCAGATCTAACTGTACTTGTTACCGTTTATATGTTTAGTAGCTTGTGCTTTCCTAAGTTTGCCAGTATGGAAGCTTTTAGTATGAAATATGCAGAGAGAATACCTTGGAAAACTTAAATTTTCCACTAAAGCCTCTCTTCTTGAGATTGTCTGTAATACCATATTTTTCTGATTAGCACATTATGAGGTTCTTCTTTCCTTTTTTGAGAAATAAGATAATACTCTGCCCAACTAAAGCTCCTTTTTTTTAGGCTGCATTTTGCTTTATTTAACTAAACATCCACTGAACAGATACAAATCTTCCCAGATGGTATTTAAGATTGTTTAGTTTTTAGCTTTATCAATTCTCTGATGTTTTCATTTTCATGTTTAGCTCTGAAGAACAGTGTTATTATTATACTGTTTGTTTTAATTAAAGTCATGATTACAGTATAAAATGGGCAAAGACTGTTCTTCCTTAACTTCAAATATTTTTAAACTCTTGGCATTTTGAAGAGAATGTTTCCAAAACATGTAAGGAAAAGGACTGCACTGCATCAGTAGTTACCAGATTTCTTTCAGTCCTTTAGAATTTCTGAAGGCATAGCTCTGAGAAATATTTCTAGGTTACTTTTGTTTGTCTTAATAGGTGGCAAAAGATGAGAAAGTATAGGTGCTTGGATACCTCTCTTTTCTTTATCTGTATTTTCATGGGATGGTTTCTTTACTTAGCTGTAGTACTATTTTGTCTACATAAAGGCTTTGCAAGACTTAATGTAAACATTGAAATAGTTGCCCATAGATAGCAGATATAATGCTTGGCTTTTTTGGTGAATTACCTATAGAATGTGCCTTTAGGATTTGTACTTTCTGAAATAACTATTGCCTCAGCATATAATGAGTTTAGCATTAACAACACAAAATCAACCTTTAAGGGTCAGAATGAAAGTTTGTCTGTATCCTGTTTCAGAGTGACCTCGTGGATACTGCTGGGAAACTATAAAAGCAAAACAAGCATAGAATGATTTTTCCTGAATTTTATCATTGCAGATTTTGGTTTTGTGGCTTGTAGAGAGGATTTCTCCACTCTCTGGCCCTGGATGAGTATTTCTTCTGTGATTTCTATGACACTGGCCTTTCTCAGTGTTTTGCACACTTAATTAAAAAGATATGGTAAAGAAACAATAATGCCAAGTCAGGCACTCTGGGGTAAGAAATATACAAGCACTAAAACTACACAAATCACTTCATACCTTTGGCTAACTTTAAGGAATCTGAAAAAAATCATTTGTATGGGTTTATATAGTACAATCAAGACTTTTCTTGACAAATGGCAAAGATTGTTAAGAGATTTAACAGACATTCTTTCCAGATATTAGATCATTCTTGTAGCTTTTGTTGGAATCCTTTTCTTTCATACCATCCTCTTTGGAGAGAAGAGCAGAACTGTGTTACTCTGTACTCTAAATCAGCGAGGCTGGTATTGGCAGCAGTATTATCTCTGTCTTCCTGTCTGGTAGATAAAAGAGAATATTTTCATCCTTCTTTTCAGCAACGCTATGAGAGCTCAGGTTCTTTTGATGAATAATTGGCTGTCTTGGTTGTATGATCATCAGGTTTCACAATAAAATGCAAAATCCTCTAAGGTTCAGTGGCTTTCCAGGATTTCATTGCTTGTTCAGGTAGTGGCAGTGTCCCACCTTGTGGACATATAATCTGTAATTTGGTTGGGTTAAAATATATAGAACTTTCTTAAAAGGTGCACTTGGTCTACGTAAGCAAGTTATTCCCAGCCTTAATTGTTGTATAAAGGGTACAGACGTTCATGGGATGTTTGGTTAGCAGTGGCAACATGCAATTGGTAAAGATAATAAATTGGCTAAAGCCAAACATATGTGTTGTTTTAGACCTCTTTTTTTAGAAAGATTGTACAAGCTGATATTTCTGTATTAAGAACATTTTAGGTTTATTAATGAAATGGATTTAAATCAAGTTAGTATAGTTTTTGTACAGTACCAAATTACTCTTATCAATCCATGTATAATCAGTAAATTTACATGATGTTGACATACAAAAGAGATTCTTCTTTTTATTTCCATGTAAAATTTCAAAATCTGGAATGTAGAGGTTAAAATTTCATGTTGAAAACATTTACTAGACATTTGTAAATTATCTTTAGAAGTCAGTATCCAAACCCATCATATATAGCATTGGGGGGAAAAAAAATCCCAGGCATCCAAGAGCATTTTGTTGTGATTTTGCAAATTCATCAAATGGAAGCAGAAAGCTGTAATAAAAGCTGTCAGACTGTTTTAACTGCAGATTTTGTTGCTACTTGCATTGCTTACTGTGCTGTGACAGATAGTGTTTATAGTTTTCAAACAATTCTGCAGTACTGTTTTTGCCAAGTGATAACTGTTTATCCTTGGAGAAATGTGGGCTCCCTGTATTCCACTTGAAATGATTTTTATCAGTTAATGGTATGATTCTTGTTTGGTGTGCCTGAGAACGTCTTTCTGCACTCCCTAGCCTCCCTAAAGAAGGGAGTTTAAAGCTGCTCTACAGAGCAACTTACCAGTCTTGTTTTGCTGTGTCCTACACATTGCTCCCATCAGTTGGTTAGGAGTTGAATTCTGCCCAATTCTGGCATATTTCTGAAATTCAGTTGGAATTTTTTTTTCTTTGTAATGAAAGACCGTGTAATATTTTCCTATCAATCTGTACTCTTAAGAACTATTTGTGAATATAAACAAGGAACTGTGTATGTGCTGTAGTAGATCCAGACACAGTGCATGCAAGCTCATCATTACCTGCTTCTTCAGTAGAACTTAAACCCATCGTGTTGTTTTTTTTACTAAAGCTATTGGGTACTTTTTTTTACATGAACATCCTGAAGTCAGTAGATGTGCCAAGACCAGGAACTGATATTTTCTTGCACAAAAAGAAAATGATCAAGAAGATGATTTAAGCACAAATTAGCTGATTTTTTAATGTCTTTGCTAACCATGTATCTTGAGTAATTACCAGCTCAACTACATTTGATACGGCTGTTAAGTGCACTGAAGAGTGAATGCTAGATATGTTCTTATGGGATCAGTCTGATTGTATCTTTTCTTTTGCACCTGGAAACTGCTTCTGTAAATGAAAGAGCTGTTTTTATGCTTTTCTTTCACTGATGGCTCTGTGACCTGTTACCCTTTACTGAACACATAAGAAGAAGTTGTTATTTAAGACCAAGGCACTTACCTTTTCATAACCTTTCCCATCTTTGGCTTGCAGGATATGCAAAGAGAACAATTTTTTACCAAGTGTTAAACCTTGCCTATTGGCAAAGGGTGAATGCAAGTAGTTGGGTTTTCTAGTACTGTAATCAAAGTACACTTTGATCAAGTGCCATTTGTTTGCCACTTATACTTCAAATTGAGGGAAGAAAAGATTCGCTGATCTGAATCCATGTCTTAGCCCCAGATGCTTAGAACTCTAGGCATAGTTTTAAAATCAGCTCAGGTGGGGATATTGGCAGGTCATTTAACTGGTTTGCCTTTTCTTTTCCCTTTGTTAAGTGAGAATTTTTGTCTATTCTTTGGTCTGCTTATAAGTAATCAAATGTAAATTCTCATTGGCTATTGAAATCAGCAAAAACTAGTTTTTTCATGTTTGCTTAAGGTTTCTTTTTTTGCCCTTCTGATCAGGTACAAAGAAGGTGGTGAAGCTTTGTTAGTATTGCTTCCTTCAGAAGAAAAAGGCATGGTGGAACAGCTGGCACAGAGGAAAGTACCTATCAGTGAAATCAAGTAAGTGGCTAATGGCCTGTCTGTTACTCAGCCTTCTTTCTGCAAGAGTAATGCGTGATGAGTCTTTGACAATCTTGATAAAGTGCTTTAATTGCCTGGAGCTGGACAAATCAGAGAAATGAATTAGTTTTGGTAGTGTTGTAGAAGGAAAAGACCTTGAGAGGTTACCTATTTTACTGCTGTTCCCAAAGGCAGGATGAGCTGCACAAATCATTCTTATCAGATGCCAGTTAATATATTCACAA
Organism: Drymodes brunneopygia; assembly: GCA_013400955.1. Lineage (NCBI taxonomy): Eukaryota > Metazoa > Chordata > Aves > Passeriformes > Petroicidae > Drymodes > Drymodes brunneopygia. Next base: position 435,978 of record VZTZ01034068.1, on the reverse strand, counting down.
TTTCCCAAAGAGACTTCATCTGTACTCAGCAGTTACTACCATTAACATTTTTTCTTCAAGTGTCTGATAAGACTTGTAAGTAATTTAAATGAAATATTTCTTTTGTCTTGTGCCAAGAATATATGGAAATATGATGTATTCTCTTACTCTTTGCAGCTACCTTTTATGTAATTTAACATGATAATGCTCTCTTTCTCTTTTGTAGATTAAACAATTACAATTTCTTTAATCTGTCCCTGTATGTTTTTATTGCTCTTATCATTTTTGTTTCTCTCATCTGTTTTTCTTTAGTTCTAGACTAGTTCTCCAATTTGTCATGACCTTTCTGAATCAGTTAGGTTGAAGGACAGGAAGTAAAAGATGGTCATTTTACCTACTAAAGAGACTATCCCAAGGGAAACCTGTAAAGAGCTGTGTTATCTGTACAAATAGAAGTGACTTTGACAGAGTTGTAGAAGCATATAACAATACCAGGTTAAAATAAAAAAGCATGTTTCCATTTTCTGTTAAATGCAGAGTAATGGATATGCAGGAAACACAAAAACTCTTAACTACAAAAATATTAGAAAAAAAGACCACCACTAAAAGAATTGATGTTAGTTTCTCTAGGTAGGAAGGAATTTACTGTTTTTGAGCCTGTAAGTCTGATGTTGAATTAAAAGAGAAAAGAGAATGTGAAGGAAATATGGAAGAAGAATTGAAAACAAGCCAGAAAATGTGATATGAGCCTGACTCCATTTTTAACACCTAAAAAGTTCAGGTCACACCATGCCAAAAACTGTACAGCACAAATCAGAGAAGAATGCCAAGGTAGGAAATGCAAGTTTCTGTGTGAGTGGGTATGAGCAAAGCTAGAACTGTTTTACTTCGGGAAGTTGTGGGTTGCATGTGAAGATACAGATATCTAAGCAAAGAAGAGAATTAACTATACTGAACTTCTCTGTAGAACAATTGTTTTTGAGAAGAAATCAAATTAGGATGAACCTTTAGGTGATTATTTACATCTCATTGCTTAAATCTCCAAGTTTGCTAAAAATTTACAAGTTGACATTTCTTCAGAGAATAGAAACAATGCATATAGCACTTGCTGGATTTAAGATTTAGTTTTATTTTTTAAGCATTTTTGTTGCATAGGATATGCCATTTCAAAGGCTCTTCTGAACTGTACTTGCTGACTGTTGTTTCTGTGTAGCAAACTGAGTACACAGCAGCTGGTGAAATAAATCCACCTTTCCTGGTCAAACACATATATCAAATCCATGTAGGATGCGCATGAACTTCAAACATTAACAGTTTTTGAAAACAGTGAAATAAGGACTAGAATGCAGTCTAGCAAGTACTCAATGACAAACCCAAGCAAAACCTCACCAACTGAATGTGAGTAGTATCAGTAAAGAAACTGAAATCTGATACTTTCTTTTCCCTTGAGTATCAAAGTGCTTTAAAAGGATCTGTTGCATAACCACTGCAGTAAATTTTCTCTTTTTCTAAACTTCATCTTTTTCCTTCTTAAAATGACAGTCATTCAAGTAACTTATCTTACTTTTATATTCGGTAAATAAATGTCTGATCTCATGCACATTATAAATATTTCCCCTTTCTTTGTCGACTAAGCTTTTAGCTTCCTAAGTAAGGGTGTTAATTGTTTGAACAGCTTATCAAAGGAAGTGGTAGAAAAGCCTCTTTCGCCTGTATTTATACATGTAAATAGAAATCCATGTTTTTGTAAAGGGATAATAAACCAATTTTAATAGGGCAAATATTTCACCCCCAATAAATGCATATTATTTTTATAGTCTAAGTTAGCTGGTTCTCTAGAGAGACATTCATAGCTGCATCTTTTAACATATTGTTGCTAATCTGATGTTACTTTAATGGAAATCTCTGCTGTTTTTTTTTTTAATCACCCCAAAAATTAATTTTTGTATGAAGCCACTAGGACATATGTATTATAAATGCATTTAAGTAATATTCTTAATTGGAATCATCACTAGAAAAGTCAGGGCTTTTGACTGATAATCTATTTTAATAGCCTGCCCCAAGATCCAGTTTTTCAACCTGCAAAACAAACTTTAATAGAATTTGTAGCATCATAATGAAGGTGAATGCTTTCACTTAGAATTGTCTGCCTAGTGTGTTAAGATTTAAAAGGTGTAGCATTGTACTTGCAAGAGACTAACTAAAATCCTTAAAATGTTATTCTTGTAATTACTTGTGGATTGCAAACCAATTTAATAGTAGAAGTTGTTAACTACAAATTTTCTCATACTGTTCTCTTCCAGCCAGTTTCCCAATTAATAGAACCCTGGTGTGTTTTGTCAGTTTAGAAATTGTTTAAGAAGTTGCATGAACCCATGGATCATGTTCCAGGTCTTGTGGTGAAGTCTTCTCCTGTCGTTTGTGCTTATTCACCGAATTATAGATTCTTAAGAATTCTGACTTGGGAATTGGAAGATAATGAGCATTGCTCACTGCTGAGAGAGTTTAACTCTTCAAGTTTCTGAAATTCACTCTGAATGTTTTTTTTCAAAAGCTTGTTTCTAAAACATTGTGTATTCACGTTTGTTTTGCTGTTCTTATTAACCTGTTGTCTGGTATAGTGGTCGTAAAAACTCTGTTACTTTTCTTATTTTGTTTTTTTTGTATTTTTTGATTGGCAAGCTATTTTTAATGTTCTTTTATTTCATTTAGACAGACTTTTCAGAACTGTTCCATAATTTGAAAGTAGAAAAAGGAAGAACTTTTCTGTTTTCCTGGATAGCTATTCAAAAGACTAGGGTTTAGGCTCTTAATTTTCAATTCTATATCTAAGCTCCCTGTAGAGGTTTTCAGTAAACTAGTCCCTTCTAATCAGCACAACCTGCTAATTTACAGGTAGTGCTTTTAACATTACATAACTAATTCACTGTTCAAACAGAGCCAGAGAAAGTGCAAAATATGCAGTAATAAATACCATATCTTGGAGCATTCAAATATGGCAAAAAAGTATTCTGAAAGTATTAAATAGTATGTACACTTTTGTAAGGAGTCTGTAATCTCCAAGTTTTCCATGTAAGCTGTAAATTTAAATGATTTTTGAAAATATTTTGGCATTACTTTGTTGCATCCAAATTTGTTGGGTAAAAAGATAAGAGCTGCTTCATCAGGGGTTACAATAACAGATTTTATGTCTAGAAAATTTTACCAAAGGAAGTGCAAGTAGATAGATACCCATGGTGTAATATTGCTTTCTTTAATATTATGGCAAAAAAGGGCCATAAGAAGAAGCCATAAAAAGAAAAGAGCAATAACAACAACAAAACATGTTTTTTTTCTTCTTTGTTTTTCTTTCTCACCGTGGATAATACTTGGATATTATTCCACATGTTGGTAGTATTAATATAGGGGATCTGTTAAGACTCACTGGCTCCCAGTTGCCATAGCTACTGTAAGTGACACAATACAGGAGCGTCACTAATCTGTGTGTTTGTGCACCTGTGTGTGACCTGCTGGGGTGAGCCTTCCTTAGGTGGCAGCCCTTCCTCCTCCCTCCAGCCTTCACAGTGTCTAGTGTAACCACGGGGAGCCACATTCCAGACTGAGAGCACAGTGCAAAACCTGCGGCTGCTGCTGCTGCTGCTGGTTGGAAGCTGAGTGGAATATGGAAACTGCTTTGCTGCATCAGGGCAGCTGGGTCTTCTAGGTGGTAGTTGGTCTTTTTTGCTTAAATTCTGGAGAAGAGTGGGGAAAAGACAATGTCTGGTTAAAAGAGTTGCATGTATCCTAGTGTTAAAACCTGGGAAAATGAGAGGAAATCAAACTGTGTATCAACCAGGAAATTTGGAGATTGCTGTCTGATCAGTTCATAAGGCCAAGCAAGCTGGGTTTACATCATGGCACAGTCAAGTGTGGCCCTTTATGCAACTGGTAGGCAAAACTGGAGCTTCAGAAAGTTATACTGCTCCTTAAAGGTAAGATATGTGATCACAGAATAAGAAATAACCAGCCTACTTAAAATGGCAGACCATGTTATAAAATCCCCTTCTAGCCTTTGCATAGTTGGTTTTAGCTTAGTGGTTCTGAGCCATTCAGGCAAGCTTATAAAAATTATGGTAATTCATTTCAGTGTTTAGCTGACAGGTTTGTTTCTCCTAATAGTCACATGTATACAATTTATTGTAAAGACTTTTATTTGTTTAGAAAGAAATCAGATACAAACTTATTAAAGCCAGAATCCAACTTAACAGTGATCAGCTTTCTCATCTTTTGAATCCCAGCATGGGAGGAAGATGATAGTGGGTGACTGCCATGATACGGTGTTGGAGAAGAGAGAATCCAGTACTACTTCTCTTTTTTTGATATTCAGTGCTGCAAATTTGCTCATTCATTAACAAACACATAAGCTCAAAATGTGCCTGGGGTACCATGTTCTTACTTGACATTTCTTAGATTTATGCCACATTATCTAGCTATGCTTTTAAATGTGAAGTATCTTGTGGGGTTTTGTCTTTTTCAAACCCTTTCTTGCAAATTTCAATCTAATTACTCAAAATTCATTTACAGTCTACAAAATATTGCTGTATTTTGTCTAGAATTGCTGTCTGTTATGCTTGGAGCCTCAATGACGTACAGTCTCTTATAAATAATGAATCATATTCCTACAATAATCAAGTAATAGAAAATAGTGAGTAATAGCATGTCCAGGTGAGAATTGGAACTTGGTAAGAATTTTGAGTTTGACAGTGGCAGCAGGGAGTAGTTGGCAGTCTCAGCTACTCTTTGTGTACTGCTCCAAGGCCATTTTTGCATTACTTAAAGATTTCACATACACCATGTTTCCCTATTTTATGAGAATGTACAACTGCCAGATGCTTTTCTGACACCAAATGCGACATCTGCTGTTTCTTTCCCATTCTTAAAACCTGCTAATGCTGATATGGAGGATAATCAAACTGATGAATCATATTTTGCTTCTGACTAAGCTATGTTAGTTGTTATGTATTTGCTTATTTTCTTTAGGTCTTTACAAACTGTTTTTTTTTGTATCAAGAAGAAGTTAATTGTTTAACTTCCTTTTTGCCCCCTTTCAATATGAGCACTGTGTTTACCTGGTCTGTCTGATAGGACTTTTTCCCCTTCATCTCGGGTGAGTTCTTAAGATTAGATACAGCTATGACTCCGAGTGCTTTTACTTTCTCTAGTTGCTATGGAGCAAATTTCTTTTGACTTGACTGATTTGTCGGAGTGCTTGGCCTCCCGTGATTTGTGATTCTGGTGTGAGCTTGCACTGGGCAGTAGCTGTTGTTAGCTGACTGATTGCAGCTGCCACTTTGAGTGAAGACTAGGAAAAAAGGCACTGGCTAATTTAAGGGATTTGAGGTCATCTCTTAATAGCTTTCCCATAACTTAGCAGCAATCCAACACTTTTCTGCACTGTCTTACTACTGGCATTCATATTAATTCTTTTATAACTCATGCGATCTCTTCTTTACTTTTTGTATCATTATAGTTCAAAGATTTGTTGGTCTGTTTATCCCCCACTCAATTTTTCATGCTTCTTTTTGTTTCTTATGCCTTTACATTTTTAGAGCCAATTGTGTGCTGTCTGGAAACTGGAACTCAAGTGTTTTGGTCTTTCACTAAAACTGTAGTTAAATAGTGCTGTTAAAATATATTAATAAATATTCTTACATCTATTAATATAATATTAATAAATATATATAAATATTAATAGTTAAAACTGTAGTTTTCCCCTGGCTGTATCTGAACAGAGTGAAGAAATTGAAATTGTAAGGGAATGAAGTTTGATACCTGTTTTCATATTTAGTAAGAATAACCTCCTACCATGTTGCTAGGTTGTATGATACACAAGGGTGGCAGTAGCAGCTCAAAAGTAGATGAGATCTGGGCAAATAAACCTGCAGTAATGTAGGTATCACTGGAATAAGTTTAAAAATTCAGAATCTGGGAGAGGACGTGTATATCTTTTTAGTAGGTTTAATGGCATTTTCTATAGTGCAGTCAATATTCTTTATTTACTTGAGAAGCTCTTAAATCTGTTTAATCTCAATGTCCTTTATTATTGCTCACCTGGCTATTTTTTCTAAGTAGTACTTAAATTTCAGTATTCCTGGCACAATGAATCTTATTTAAGGTTTTAAAAATGCTGACAATTTCCTTATGAAGACTTTTATTTCAGTGTAAAGTAGGACTATAATTCATTATGCTTCTATTTTTGCAGTATTTTTATAAAATCAAGAAGTTCTTTCCTACTGATTTCTGCTTTGCTTTGGAAGAAGTTTCACCACCTTACATGAAGACTGTCTCTGAATAAAAAAGCTGCTATTTTTCTTTTCTGCATTATTTGTTTGAGGAGTGTAATCTTCATCCTTAATATGTTTCCATTCTGTGCTGTTTCAGTGGTAATAGCTCTATGCATATTAAAACAATGCAAAAGATGGGAAGATACTCCTGAGAACCTAATAGGTGCTTATTTTGGCATGTTCCAATAATTAAAGCCTGCTTTTTTTTTTTTTTTTTTTTTTTTTTTAATTTAANTTTTTTTTTTTTTTAAATTAGAATTAATCCTGAAAAACTTACAGACATCCAAAAGAAGATGCAAGCTTTCTTAGCTCAAGATCAGGAGTTAAAAGAGAAGGCTCAAAGGGTAAGTAATCTTCTACACTATAATTTTTGGGGCATGCTAGTTGAATAGAACTGCTGTTTGAATAACTGACCAGCTCATACATGCCCTAGAAGCAGTTTGGAACTGAAGAATTTGGAACTGAAGAACCACCAGAGATCATTGAGCACTTGGAGAATCTACTGTACTGGGAGAGAAACATAAATTAGAGAGAACCAGAATCTTCTGAGTGATGCCCAGTGACAGGAGAGGAGGCACTAGGCACAAATTTCTGTGCAAAAAGCTCCATTTAAACCCAGAAAAAGCCTTTATTGTGAGAGTGGTTGAACACTAGAACAGCAAGGCTGTGCAGTCTCCAAATGCTGATTATTCAGCACTGGGTTCCTTCCTGAGCAGCCTGCCCTGGCTGACCTTGATTTGAGCAGGCACTTGGACTAGATGGTCTCTGAAGTTTCATCTCAACTTCAACTCCTCCGAGAGTTTCTTGGAAAGCTGATAAAGAAAATTTCAAAATAATGTTACTAATAAAAAAGATCACTAAAAATAACAGATCAAATTACTTGACTTGAAAAGTTAGAAATACAAAATCATGTAGGCTTCAACATGACAACCTTGATCAATTTTTATTGTCATATATCCTGAATATATGTGACAATTTGTCCTTTCTCTGGGTAAAATCCAATGCATTGAATAAAGCATTTTAACTTTTGTTTGGATTTAAATGAGCAGCAAAATAGCTTGGAGTAGCTCTTCCAGGTAAGATGGAGAATTATGTGAATGGGTTTATGAGTGGGATTTCTTTGCTGTGCTCGTTAATACTGGGAGACTTCATGGACAATATGTGAAGTTCACCAAGTTTTTATCAGGTTTGGGGAAGGTAGGGAAACTTCAAAGAACTAACTGGGTTCCTGGATGAGAATGAGCTTGGTTGTAAAAGACACTTTCTGTGAAAGGGGACCTGTGAAACATTTCTGGAAATTGTGCTGCCTCTTGCCATCACTAAACATGTTTGCTGACCTTTCCCTGGTTTTATGGTATTTTTAGCCCATGAACTACTTGGAATAGAGCTTCCTGCTTCTTTTATTGAGGCAGTGCAACATGTTGGTTTTCTGAGACTGGTTGGTTTGTGGTTGGTTTTCTGTTTGTTGTTTTGGGTTTTTTTTTATTCTGTTTGAACTGTGTATATCATTAGCCTATGAATTCTGTAGTTGAATCAAGTCTCTTCAAAACTACGCAAAATCAAAAACTCAAATTGAGATGCAGGGAAATAGTTGAAGGGATAATAGGCAACTCTTTCATGTCATTTTTTTCTTATATATGTTGGTCAAATTAAAAGAATATAACCAAAGGCCACATGGTGAGAAATCCAGAAATGCTAAAGCCTGAGAAATATGTGATTGCAGAGATTTTGGATTAGCTTTAATAACTTTTTATTTGTATGAGCTAGTATGGGGATTAATGACAGTTGAAGGTATCCTGGTAAACCTGAGTGGTAGGGTAAAATGAAAAGAGAATTGTGAAAGCTTAGAGAAACCAAGAGTTTTAACCTTTCTGTTGAACTGGGATGTAAAATGAGTAGAGTTGAAATATTTAAAACACTTGAGATTCATCCCACCTAGCTGTAGATGTCCTCTGTGAGTTAGTCTGCTTGAACTTTCATTTATAGCTGATAGGGTAAAAGAAGCAGTTCTACAATGCCTCCTGACACAGATACCTTGAAACACCTTTGGGATGGATGGATGGATGAATGGTGGTTTCTTTGTGCTTCAGAGGTAGGCTGTGTGATGTGACCTAGCCTGGATGCCTGCAGTAGGGGCACTTAGTGAGTCAGAGGAATGCCATTCTTACTTTCCCAAACAAGGAGATTTAAATCAAAGTGCCTGGGGAACTCAGTGGGAGCTTTGAGAATAAAAAGTCTAAGGCAATGTTCCAAGGGAATGCATTTAAACACTATTTTTGGCATTTAGGTATTCCAGGTTTTTGTAGTGCATAAAGCACTACTTGCAGCGATGTGGAATGTCAGTGTAAGCTTCATCCTGGTGCTGCACAAACCAGAGGCACTGGTGATGTGTCACAATCACCTCCAGCTGCCATGGGAAGTTGCAGTTACACCAATTTGTGTCAGAAGTGACAGAGCAGCTGCTTGGGGGAGAATGAGAGTAGGAGGAATCCAGCATCATCTTACTTGGAATGAAAACACCAACAAACTTCTGTTTCTGGCTTTGGCTTTTTAAGATCTCTTAAAAGACAGAGAAGGATCATTCTGAGTTGAGCAGAAGAAAATAATGATAAAGTTTCAAAATAGCCCAAGAATAAAATCAAACATGGGTTGTCTGTCAGTGTCACAGATAAAAACTTAAATTCATTTAAAAAAATTTAAATTGCCATGTAATTACTCTTACAAGCCATTTTGCAGTTATTAATTTATGGATAGCAGAGCAGTGTCATTCTTGCAGGCAAGCTGCAAATACGTTCAGTTTTTGAAAAACTTGAAGTATGGACAAGTGGTTTATCAGAGAAGTGTCCCTCCTTAATAAGGTTTAACTATGAATGTTCAGACATACTATGCAAGGGTGTCCAAGTAGTCTTACGGGTCAGTGTGATTAAAACAATTAAACGAATGCAAATGAAATCCTGACCTTGGATCCTTATCTGGAATGCTGGATTTCTCAGAGGCATGGATATTATGTTGTCTAGCCTGTCTGTTGCAAGCTGCCAAGTTCTTGACATCTGTAGTGTAAGAAATAAATTCCTTACCTGAATGGACAAGATAGCAGGGAAACAGCACAGCTGTGCACAGAAGTTCAGATAGGATGGGAATCTACCGTTGTATGTTGAGGGCATGAGGTCTAAGTTATTGTGTCCTCTAAGCTTGTTGATTTACTTCAAGGTGCTTTTACTTTGTTTGAAAAAAGAAAGTTCTTAATTACTAATTCCTTTAACAAACTTCATGGTTCATTTGGTGGTACATGGTTCCCCTGCTATTGCTTGGAAAGACAGTTTGAATCAGACTGGGGCCCCTTTGAAACCTTTGCAGTTCTTCTCATGGACTGATACTGCCTTTTGGCATTTCTTGTTATTTTAATATTTAATGTGTCAGTTCAGCCAGTTCTGGAAAGAAGTTAAAAAAAAAGCATCTGTTTTTCCTGCTAATTTAAACATTACTGTGGCACTGTAGTGATGTCTGTCCATGAAATTCTTCATCACACCCAGAGGGATGTGCAGAGTGTTACAGCTGGAGATTCCAGTCACACCCTATCACTTTCGGATTTTGTCAAAACAGCACATCAGTTGAATTGTGTGCACTTTAATACTTACAGCAGTTATCCAAGAAATAGGTAAATAAAATTTGAAGGTAGCAAATTCATAGAGCATGGTACTTTCTTCTTGTGTATTTCTAGTACTTGTACAATAATCTCCAGTGGTTTTGGACTTCCGGAGTAGAACTGTTGTAACTACTTTTGGAGTAGAACTGTAATATGTTTATGATGCCCAACCATACAATTTTCCATAGTAGTCTAAATTAATGCATAGAATATTTTTGCAATGTTCAGTTATCTAAAAAAAGCCTCGAAAGTGGTATCAAACAGCAAATATGGCAGGGGACAACAGCAATTGATAGGAGAGCAGGGAAAAAGCTCAGACTGACTAAACTTCTCCCTCAGCTCTGGTGTGTGTGTGTGCAGATTGACAAAGTCTTAGGAGAACTGAATAAAATCCAACTGAGAAGACCAAATTTTAGACAATTTTAGGTTGAAGTGAACACACTGAAATCAAATAAATCAAAGCAAATAGCTTGATTGCTCTTCTTGTAAAGTAGAACTATTCTTCTATGCATTTGTTTGGTGTTTCATTCTTAGTTATTGCAGGGCTTGATAAGCATGCAAAATGTGTGTTCTTTCTTCCCTTTATAGTTTATTAATTTGTAGACCATGTGTACCAAATAGATACTAGTAAGGTAAGTGGATGGCTTTATAAGTTATACAACAGACATAATGAGATTTCAGCCCTGTAGCAAGTAGTGACTCATGCAGATCTTCATATCTGCAAATCTTAGATTCACAGGAAGGATACTTCTTTTTTAACCTGCTTTTTTTTCCATCTGTCGTTGCAGAGAAAAAAGAGGCTTTCATTGATTTTGTCACTTGATAGACAACAGTAGATTAATGAGATCTGTCAAATTTGAAGCCTTTTCCTAAACATTCTGATTACCTTTTTAAATGATTAATAATTCAATGTGAGCGAAAGAAGTGTTTTATTCCACATCTCAGTCTTGGTAGCAGCTGAATGAATTGAGCTTGCACTTTCCACAGCTAAAATTAATTTAAAGACATAATCAGGAAGGAAATTTTACCAAAACCCCTCAGCATTAGGAAAGCCAAGGAAATGAAAAATTACTTTTATAGTGAAATAATGGGCAGCTTGCAAAGTATATACCTTAGCTCTACACACCTTACAATTAATAGTTTGTATTCCAGATTACTGAGGAGAAAAGAATGAGTTTATAACATTGCTTAATTTGCTATCTTACCTTTCATTTCACCTTTGGAAATGCTTTTTCTCTTACAAGCATTATAGAATCTCCATAAGACATCAATGCTCCTGATGGTCTTTGCTCCTCTGTCTGAGGTTACCAAGAAATAGAGGTTTTTTTTTTTTAATTCCACATGAATTATTAATACAGTAGTTTTCTCCAGTAGATGCCTGTACATAGCAGAACAAGGCTGTAATGATAGGATGCTTGAATGTAACTCTGTGAGCGTAACTTGCTGTTGTTACTTGATGGTTTAAGCCTCATGGTGGAAGTTCTGGCACGTGTTAGAAATAAGGTTATGGACAACAGAAATCCAAGGATCTTTTCTGATACTTGAAATATTCCAGTATTTATGCTGCTGCTGCTAGGTAGAACTAGATTATGTAAAAGAAGCATGAGAAGAATAAGAATCTTTTCTTTTGGGAAGGATGGCAGGAAAATGCAATACAAGATTAAGTTATTCTCTTATGCAGTGCTTCCAGTTTTTTGATAATTGATCAATATTTTGATTAATGGATACCTCAGCCTTGGACTGGTGTTAGCAGGTGTTGTATAGTTAATTTGTCTTGATGAGCTGAGTTGCATTCATTGACTGTGTGCACGTGATGAGCTGATGGTAAATGCAAGGTAATATGAATCATCTTAGACCACAGTGAAAGGCAGCTGTATTGAGTTGAATAACTTTCTGCTTGTGGCTAAGATTAAGTCGGGACACCTCAGATTGATAACAACAAAGTCTGTTCTAAGTTCCACATAATTTAGATATCGGAATAGCATAACAACATTCAGAAAAGCTAGGAGAAAAAAAATCAAATTAAATCAGTGATGTTTCCTTCTGACTAATCTGTCATATTTTCTTTCTAGGAAAATATAATGTGACATACTGTTTGGAAATTCTGTCAATTCAGCCAATGGGAATGTAATGAAATATTTGAGTACTTGAAGTTGCATCAATTCTGTAGTAGTGATAAATTTTGTCTAATGGGTATTTTGAAAGAGTTTTGGTCTGAAATCGATGTTAGACCACCTAATAGTGAAATTCTATTTTGTGTTTAGAGCAACAATATTATGTTTGTTTCTTGTGTTGGTAATTGAATGGTGTCTTTTCTGTTGAATACTTTTATTTTTCTTTCAGTGTTTCGTATCCTACTTGCGTTCAGTTTACTTAATGAAGAACAAAGAAGTATTCGACGTTTTCAAATTGCCTCTAGCAGAATATGCCCTGTAAGTATGGTCAACTTAAAATAAGAAAACTGTAGAGTGAGAAGTTTTGCAGTCTTTAAATGGCTGTTTTGACTGTGTTAACACACAGAATTGGACAGTCTTCTAGTGTATTTAGTGTCATATTCATGCTGAGTTTTTGCATATTTTCATGGGCATTCTAAATGGAAATGATGTGTAAAAGCAATATATTGCTGTACAGAGAAAGAACTTACAGCAGGAGTTATATTTGCTATATGCACTAGGAGACATAACTTCTGAAGTAAAAGGATAGAGAATAATGTTTNCCCCCCCCCCCCCCCCCATTTGCCTTTCAGCCTCATAGCTAAATACCTGTAAAGTGTATTATTTTAAAAAGAAATCAGAGTATCTAAAGATGATGTATTGCAGTATCATTTTGAGTGTGATTGGGACATTTATCCTTGGCCATAACTTCCTTTTGAGAAGATTCAGTGTGTTTGGTAAAGATGAAACATCTGCACTAGACTGAATAGCATCTATTTTGCTATGTCTGTTTTTGTACATACATGTGATTCTTTCCACATTTTGTATGGAAGGGAAATTAATTTTGACAGGTTGACTTTACAGATGACAGCCCCCTGAAATTGTTTTAATATGTGAAGTTTTTGAAATCTCACGAGACACAAAGTAGTCATAAGGGAGCAGGAAGGTGTTCTAAGGTTCATAGTAAATTAATTTGATACGTGTGGAATTTCATACAGAGAAGGCTAACTTGTCAGCACATGGCATAATGAACTAAAATGTGACAAATTACTAGACTCTGGAGCACCTGATCTTTCTGTGCTGTGCTGCTATTAACGTGATTATGTTTTTTAAGATACATAAGCCTATTATAAAAGATGCTTTTTAACTTCATGGACTGAGACATTTTGAAAAAGGAGAACTAGCATAAGCTCAAAAATTTTTGCTACGTGCGGTGCCTGCCCCTTCTTCTATGTGGTTTGTCAGCATCTTTAAAATCTGTTGTAGGTCTTACTGTGCTATGAATGTAAGGAATAGCAGCAGCAGATTAGGGCTAAAAGGGATAACCACACAAATTCAATCAGTGTAAGAAACCAACGAGCAGATGGTGGTAATGCTGAATTTTCATAATCCCAGTGCCTCTTTCTGGATTTCAGCATGGTGTGCCAGCTAGTATCTATAGACAGAATAGTCTACAGTTTGTTCTTCTCAGGTCTGCCTTGCCAGGGTTTGGACCTTCGTCAAAATAATTCTGAGTCCCAGCTTTGGAAAGTTACTAATGTCATTCCTGTAATAAAATGCAAGAAACCAGTCAGCTGTTCGGAGAGAGTAGGAGGGGTTCAGTCAAGGCTGTGAAATATGTGGCAGTATAATCAAAAAGTCAGAAGATAATAAATCTGGGAGATAATTTGGAGATTCTGTTCTAGTTTGTTGGCACTCTTCTGCCCCGCTTTCCAGACTCCTAGTCTACCTAAATACACCCTGCAGTTCCCTAGCTTTCAGTACAGTGCACAGCCACTGATACATGGATCAGTCATCTTCATTTATATGAAAGTCCCTCAAAGTCTGATATGTTTGAATTTTGCATCCAGAAGCAACCTAGGTTTCCATTCTGCACACAAACTTATGACAAAAGCTGAAATGAGAATCCTTTCTTCCCTTTACCTTCTGTGTGCATTTTCTGAAAAATACTTCAGCCTTTCTTTGGAGATTTACTGCTAGCTTGATAGATGTTACTCCACTAAAAATCCTGCAGAGAAAATAGGCTGCTTAATGCCCCTGTCAGGTTTGCATTGCAGGTTGTTGCCCACATTCCCTATTGGCAGGTCTGTGCACTGAGATTCTCTTAAGCTCTGTTGATTGAGTCTGCAGAAGAGCAAGTATTTTTCATTTTTATATGTTATATAAAATGACTTGTGTATTTTATATATATAAAACAAATATATAAAAAATATGTGTGCATGTCTATAGGAGCATATAGACACATACACACATATCTGTTCTAGCAATTGGTCACCTTTAAGCTATGGTACATTAGTATTCTCTCCAGTATCTTCTCTTTATAAATTGCTATCAAGAATAATTTGCTGGAGGAAGAATTGTGTAGGCCTTGTGTTAACATAGGCAGCCTTTAAGTCTGATGAAGGAGAAGCCCAATGCTTGCCTTAAAAAGAGTAATTTGTCTTTTGATTGCAAAGGACAGCTTTGAAAACATAAGAAAATGTAAACAAACAACAGGGTGAAAAGGAATAATTACTTAGTCTGGTCTCCTGGAGAGGAGGCAGTGTTTTGAAATATTTTCCTTCTCAGGCACTTTATGTTGCTAATTGCTAACACATATATATACACTGTTCTCCAGGGGCAGATCTTAACAGGTGAGCGTGCTGGATGGACAGGTTAGTCACAGTTCTAAGGGGCTGCCAAGGAAGGTAATTTCCTTTGTGACTCTGTTGTCTTTCTTTCAGGAGAAATGCACCATGTTTTCCTGTTTCTCCCTATATTGGTACATAGAGAATAAATAAAACAAGTTGAAGCCGAATTACTGGGAAAATGTCTGATACACACTCCTTAGTATCCAGATGGTTTTGCAAGTATTGCTTGCAGATTAAAAAGCAGTAGGTAGCTGCAGGTGCTGTCAGGACTGAAATGGGTGATAGCAGAATATATGATCCATCTGTCCGCATCTGTCTGTTCTTTCACTAACCAGAGAAAGCACCCACTGCACTCTCGTCCCCACCCCTGGCCTAACCCTTCCTGCATGGTCAGGGCAGAAGGTTTCATTTGTTACCTTGCTCTGGCTGCTGTGAGCGAGTGCAGGGCTGTCAGTCTCGTCCTCAGGCAGTGCCCATTGCAGGCTTTGCACCTCTTGTCATCCTTTGGTGGTTCTTGGCTCTCCCTGCTGTCCTTATACTTACTTTACTACATGTTAATCTGACTAAAAAGATGGCTCCTAATTACTTTTCCCCTGTTGTTTCCAATCTTCATTGCTATTTCTCATGCTTTTACCTGGTTAACCTGAGCCTTGTATGTTATTGCTCATACAGACCCCCCATTCCCTCCAGTCATCTGCAGAGTTTGGGCAATTCTCACTTAACTCCCCATAGCTACCTTGAGATCCATTTGTCCCTTCCTGAGTTTCTGTAACTACTTCTGTAAACTTTTGCCATACAGCTTTCTGAATAAGCTGCAATCTCCTCTTTCAAAGTTCAGGGTCATTATTCTCTTAGTCATCATCCTAATTTCTTCTAGGATCTTGAGCTATCTTTTCTCATTCTGCAGCCAAACTGGCTATTGACCTTCACTCACCTTAGAAGTGAATGTTCTTGCATATGCATGAGTAGCAGTTCCAGTAGAGTGCTTCTCAGAGTTGCCTAAGCCAGCTAACTTGGAGAAAGGGTTTTTAATGCACTCTAGAAAACCTTTCTGCTTGTGCTCTGCTGTATTGCCCTCTGAGCGGGTTTCAGCATGGCTCAGCTACCAAGGACCACCAGGGTTTGGAATTGCAATGTGAAGGAGCCTTTTCCTTTCCTCCATATTGGTCTTCCGAATTACTAGATTGCAACCATGACATCCTCTTTGTTCTCCTTCTCTTTGGTCCTGACCCATAAAGTCCTGAATAGCTTGGCCCTCCTTATTATTAATAGAGTGCCAGGCATTTGAGCTCCATAATGCAGAGGAATAAAGCTGGCTGGTAAAGTAAATAGCACAGCAAAAGCAATTTCTCTGTTCATTTTGGTTATTAATCAGATCATCTGGAAAGCCTGTTAGTTCAGGTTTGTGTCATTTCAGTTGATGTGATTTCTCCTCTTTTCAAATGGTTGCTCGTCCTGTCTTCTGAAAACATTTTAAATGTTAAATGTGGATGTAGCATACACTGCAAGGCAAGTAATACATATTTCTTCTCTTGAAATAGCTTCTGGGAATATTTAACCTTTTTCAGCCTATTCTAAATCTTTGTCTGAATCTGCTCTACAGTAAAAGTAATCTCTGTGCTGTGTTTTTATGTGTTCACATCATTCTGAAGAAGTTCACTAATGGAACATGTCTATATTTAGTAAATGTAGTACATTAATATTAGACTGAATTAGTAACTTTTGTAAAATTGTTGTGCAGCAGTTCAGTTGATGTGACCTCAGATTCTTTACAGCTGGCTCATATTTTAAAAGGACTAGCAATCTTCTAGGAGCAGATTAGGGGCATTTGTCACACTTTAAAATGTAAAGATTTTACTGGTCTTATATTTGTTTTTTTCAAGGATAGACTTTGCTTCTAGTGTCTTAGGATTTGGTCTTTCTAAAGAGTTGAGAGATGTCCAGCTTTTCTCTCATCCCAGTAGAGGCAAAGTAAAGTTACCATGTTAATATAAATACACTCAAGGTCTTCATATAAGCACAATTAACAAACCTTAGAAGAGGCAGTGTTTTAAGTCTGTTATACCGTTCATTTAAATTAATTTTAAAAAAGTTTATTAATGTTTGATCTTCATTATTCACTAGAAACAAAAGTGGGATTCTCTGTAAAGCCATGCCGTGTTATTCTTTGCAGTTTTACTCTTTTCACTTTTTTCCTGAAAGTCCTTGTCAACTTGCTACTAAATTAACAAAGGTACTTAAACATTATAGGTAATTTGTTTAATTACTTCTCTGATTTCTCTAATCAGTGTTAGGGAATGCTGATGTCTGGCCACCTTGGATTCAGTTGAGGAATAGAACTGTAAGCTGTACTTTGATTTATAGTAGCAGAACACTCCCTTGGTTTCAGTATTGTCTTTAGAAGCTGGTTTCAAACGTCTTTCTAGAAGATCTTGCTCTTAAGAAGTCATTGCATTTCACACTAAAATATGAAAGCATTATTTGGTTTGTGAGCTGAATTTATGTTGCCATGTAAAGGCTACCATAGTCTGAGGACTACATTGTGGTGTTAGTGTGATTTTGGTGTTGTCTGTTAGGATTTGTGAAATCTCACTAAATAACTTACCTGCTTTTTGTCTGTCTTTATCAGAAGACCCTGCACATTTCTTGTTCCACATGAGGGTGTGAAATGGTAGCACTAAAGTGAAAAAATACCTGCAACTTCAGTCATAGTAGGATTGTGGTTTGAGTGACATCTAATGAATTATTGAAAACGAATAATGTCCTTTCTAGTTTATGAAAAGAAAGGCTGGTTTGTATATTGAGTTGTTTCATATGACTGAACTACAGATTTGGTGAATGATTAATAAACAATTTCTAAAGAAACTGTCAAATCTTAAAATATGGGGAAACTTATAGCAGTAGTAGAATGTCCAGACTGTTTGTCACAGATTTTTCTCCATTTGGAATATACTATGAGAAAGAGGCAGTTATGAGCCGAAACACTGACATTTTTTGAGAAGTTATGTAATTAAAAGTATTGGGGGTTGTTTGCATGCACTTTGTCTAAGCTTGTCTACTATTATTGTCTTACCAAATAAATTGGACCTTTTCTCTCCCTTATGTATGAGGTCTGTATTCTTTGCATTCTGAAGTAATTTGAATTCTGATAGCACTGGTCTTTTTTGGTAGGCTTGCTAAGCAGGGTAGGAAAATTTGGCAAGACTAACTGACAATTCATTTTATTCAATTATTAAAGTAAGACATCAGTGCAGTACAGCAGTCTGACAAGTGGAATTTCATACTTGAATGAAAAAAAAAAATCTGTGGTGTGAAGTCTTGTCCACATCATGGGCTGCTCTTTCTCTCTGTTTTGTAACTTTTCCTGAGCAGAGAATAGTTTTTCACCTTGTCAGAAGTTTCTCTGCATATGTGTTCCTGATCTTTGATGCTAGCTCTGGTGGTGTAGAAGAAAAGCTCTGATAAAATCAGAGTTTTCAAGCCTGTGTACCTTGTGCCTGTCTGCTTGAGAAAAAGAAGGGAACACTGTGTAGTTGCCATACAGTATTGCTGCTTGCAGTGCTTTGTCAACACTTGATAGCAATACTTTATGTAGAATAATGTGAAATCTGGAAAAGCAAAGAAGAGTTTCTCTTGCAAAGGATTTGTTTTTTGCAACTTCAATCCCCTTGCTGAAGAGATTGAATGCAGCAGTCTCTTGATGTGTGTTTTACTGTGCCTGATGTTAAGGCCCAGTTCCAGGTTTGAATGGCTTCCAGCTGCTGCAGCGAAGCATTACATCTGCTGTTTGGTTATTTCCATTACAGTTAGTCAATAGGCCAAACTTTAACACATCATTTCGTTGCAAAGGTAATTAGTGTTTGCTGTCAAACAGTAAAACAAGTTTAAGATCACTAGTTGCTCCAATTTCAGTTCCTGACGGTGTTGAGTTATCCTATCAGCTATGCACTGTCAGTAAATGTACAAAATACACCAGTTAAAAACTTCCTTTGATCTTTTTTCATAAAATTCTGTTTGTTTTGTTATTGCTGCTAATTGCATGTAGAATGGTGCTAAATTATCAGAAACAATAAACCAAAATTTTTACATTAAAAATAAACTTCATTTGTTGGAAGATTTGTTCTTTATCCTAACAGTGTGGATTGCTTTTTGGATTTATGTCTACTTTTTAGTGTTTTAACCTGTGGGTGGTACCAAAAGTGCCCTGTTTAACCATAGGTGTGGTTACTTTTTTTTTTTTAAATTTTTTATTTTTATTTTTTATTTTATCAGGGCACTTCTTTTGACTGCCCTTTTACATTGGCTACCATTAAAAGCTCAAGGCCCTCCAGGGCCTACAATGCACTCTTGCTGCTCTGCAGTATGCTTTGGGTGCTTCATGGATTGTTTATAATGCCATTTCTGCCAGGTAGTATGGATTAGATATTTCTCCTGTACTATAACTCCGGTTCCTTTCAGAAGCTGTGTAGTGAAAAGAAATGATGCTATCTACTTGGACAGCATTGAGAGGAGAGATGGTGTATTGCTGTGCATATTCTGAATTGGAAGAGGCTGGTCCTTTACAGGTGTGGGTGCCTGGGTATATTTGTAGCCAATGTAGTTGATTAAATCCTTTATTCCTTTGTTAAGTGTATATATAAACGCCAAGTACTACTTTCAGTTCTGTACCCTGGGTTCTCTGTGTGTTCCTTGCACCAGTACCAGTGTCACCTCACATTTTTTGTTCACCTAATGAGAATGCTCATGAACTCTAAAAGAGTTACTTTTTAAAAAAAAAATTGGATTTGACAGGGTCAGGTGAAATGACAGTGGACAATTACAACGTTTACTGAAGTCAGATGGGCTGTTGGAGTCAAGGTATCTTTCCCCATGTAGTGCTCTCCAGTATGCTAGACAGGATTTTTGGTTTTTCTGCAGTTTTTGTCCCTTTGTGTAATGCTTTGAATTGTCATGAATATCTTTGAATGCTTGAATGTCATGAATATCTTGGTAAAATAATAGTTTTGCTGGCACTGTTAGTTACAAATGCCATGGAGGTAAAGTCTTGCTGTAGAGAGGTGGAAGCAGGTGAAATTTCCTTTAAGGGAGAAATATCTCTCCCCTAGCTTTTCCTGCAGTTAGTCATTCATCCATACCATGTTGTTCTCCTGATCTCTCAGTCACTGTGAGGTTGGGGGGATAATGTTCTGGGTGTACTTCCAATAGTGAAGGACACTTGACAGGTCAGTGTTACCTCAGTCGTTGACATGAAATCCATGTATTTTCAGTACCAAATTACACTGGTGTTTCTTCAACTATGTTTTACTGTGAATCATAGATAATTAATTGGCTCTTATCTACAACTTATCAGCTTCTTTGTTTGCTTTCCTTCCTGAGAGGCTTGTAACTGTTATTGAGAGTTCTGTTATTTAATCTTGCTTCTTCTTTCAGTGTTCACTTGTATTTTTCAGCCTAGGTTTTTCTAAATGTGTTGATCAAAATGTATCAATAGGAATGGCCATAATTGAAATTGAATCACTTGAGCCATCAATGAGGGCTTCTAATTTAGTCAAATTTTGTGTGTCTGCCACTTAAATTTATTTGTTTAATTCCATGCTTTAGATCACTTGGTCTTGCAATGGCACCTCGTGTGAGATTCCTTCAAAGAGTTCGGAAACAGCTGTGTGCGAATGAGGCAGCCAATGGGACAGACCACTTGGAGGAGACAGAGCAAAATGAAAATACCTTCACCTTGGTAAATGAGGAAACAGTGGAGAAATGTGGGACTAATTTCAGTGGAAAAACACCTGTTAACAAAACAAAGGAAAAACTGAGAAGGAAAGAAACTGAGGGATGTTCTACTTCCAGTGGAAGTGCTGAGGAGAGTGATGGGTCTGAGGATGAATCGAAAGAGCTGTCTGAGGAGGAGGAAGAGGAGGAAAAAGAAGTTCATGTACCTAACAGGGGACCAAACTCAGACTCCATGGGGTTCTTTGAAGATGATGACGACGACGATGATAACGACGATGATGCTGAAGGTCTTGATTTGCTGACAGTGAAACAACGGGATGTTTTTGGTGTGGAAGCTAAAGATAATCCAGCACCGGTAAGTGTGCTTTATAGTATAGGCTCACGAATCTTCATCATTTTTTATTGGACTTGCTCCAAGGAAGGAGGAGAGAAAAAGAGAAAATTCTGCTCTTAGCAGAATACTTGCTTGAAGTTGGACGTGTTGTGCATGTGTATCTGAGGTCATAAATACTCCCAAAAGATAAGTGGTGTGACTTAGCTTTTATCATTTTATGCAGCTAGCATAAAGTGGTTTTACTTGCATAATGAATATCCTTGTACTCGCTTTAATTTATGAATACTGTGACTCGGAAACCTGGGAAATTTTGACAGTTTTAATTCTTATCACTTCCTAATTTGCTTGTACCTCTCTAAATAGCTGCCACTTTCAGTCATAATTTTGATGCTGAACCACGGTTTATAACGCTGGGAACTGAGTTGCAATACACGATGAGCCACTTCCCGACAGAAATCATAGCAGAACGGTCTTTAAAAGAATGTAACCTTCAAACAATGACTTTTGCTTTCAAAAGGACCATTGCGATTAAGAATTGAGCCAGTATCAAAGACAGAGAGGAAGTGCACATGTTTCTTGTAAAGCATGGTTATAAAGGTTTATTGAAAGTATTCATGTAAATCTTTCATTTCCTTGGCAAGTAGCTTTATAATTTCGATTTCTTTGTTCTTGTTGTTCTGAGAAATATTTCCTTCTTTTAGTCTTTAAATACAGTGTTATAGTAAGGGGAGGGTTTGGTGTTTTTAAAATATTTTTGTAATTTCTGTAAAGTAGATTAGGTATGTGCATATTGGGATTTTTTTTTTTTTGGTGTATCCTTTGCTATCTAGCAACAGTATTTCTGTAGTAAAAAGATAGAAGCAAAATAACCATCTGGTTTGGCAAGGTATTTTTCTGAACTTAGATGCATTCAAGGGGAGCCTCCTGTTAAGCAAAGTATTTATTTTTCCAACTGGTATTTTAAATCTTTCTTTTCTGGACTGTTACTTAACCACACAGGGCACTTACCATGACCTTGAAGCTAATCAGCCTACTAGCTGCATTAATAAGCAGCATCTTTCCTTTAGTATGTAGTGAAGTGTATGAATTGGTTTTACCAGCTATCATTGTCAAAGATGAGCAGTTGCGCAGTAATCTGACTGCTGCCTGCACTCTCCTCTCTACTTGTGAGGTGGCTGACACAGATTGCAATCTTGTAAGAGAACTGGGGAAACAGAGTTAATTTTCTGTTCCTGTTATTCTAAGCCTGAGTGGTTCTGCCCAGGCATGGCTACTGCCTGGCAGTAGTTTATATTTATTAATACATTTCAGTTTTGTGTAGAAAAGAACTTTGTGTTTTAAAAATAAAATGGAGTAAAAGATCTGTGCCTTACTTAGAGAATGATCATGTTGTGGCTTTCTTACTGCTTCCACAATTCTGCATGCTGAAATACACAGACAATTTCATGCTGTTTTTAATATGTTGGAAAGTTTTCTTCAGGAAATGGTAAAAGGTGAAAGTTTGAGGTAAAAGAATGAACAGAAGAAATTTTATGAAAAGTACGAGTGATTTAGAAAGTAATTTGTAACCACACTGGATAACCTTTTAAGAGTTTTGCAGCATTAAACATTTATAGGTTAGTATGTTTAGGCAACTCAGATATTATTTTCTGTGATACAATGTGGATTAACTGCAGTAAGGGTTAGTAGTTCATGTTTGGCGTGCAAGTGCGGAAGACCTTGTATCACCTAAAAGGTCCTGTACATGGGGGCATAATAACAAAATATTTAGTTTCTCTTCCAAGCAGCTGAGAACAAAAATAATGAAAAGATTCAAGATCTGTATCATTAAGAACTTAGGTTATATTTGAATAAACTCCTGCAGAAATGCCTATGGTAATGAAATATGTGGTTTTTGGAAGGTCAAAGTGCAGAGCATACTCTGCTTAATTTGATCAATGCATACAGTAGTGTGGCATTTATTATCATACGGTACTGCGAAAATTATTGATAAATTGTGGAATGCTTTAAATGTAAGATCATATTTTTAGAATAAGAGAATAAAGGTTTCTATCACTAACCATATTAACTTTTAAGAATCTGTTGTAGAAATGCAACATAGTAGAAATTACATAAAAAGACTTGGGCATTGTGCATTTTTTATTTCACATACCTCAGCACCTAATTTTCTGGATGTTAAGACAAAACTTATAATGTGCAACAGTTTTTTTTTTCCCATTTCTTAATTTTCTGGATAGAAGTTCTGAAATTATTATTATTGCGTTTAGATGGATCAGTTCATATTTAAAGAATTAGTATTCTGGGGTGTGAGGAGCACTGAGCAGTGTGAATGCAATTTTCCTGGTGCTGTGTGTTGCAGTGTCCTTCTAGGGAGGACTCAGGAACCAGTTTGCTGCATATCTAGGATGAGGCAGTGCATTAATTAAGGCTGCAGAGAGTCTAGGAGTATGAACATAGAGTGTATCCTCAGCTGCATCAGTTAGGAGGGTATTTTAAAATATCTGTTCTGCGTGTAAATAAGATAGGAGTCTTCTGCAAACACTGGTATGTGATCATCTAATTGGGGGTTTATAGATATGCCCACAAAGCCTGAATTCAGTTTGCATTTATGCTTTTAATGTGTGTAATTGATTTTGCAGTTTCACTATTCTTGCTTTAGGCTTCTCATTGGCAACAAAGCAGTCCTGCTGTGATTATTGAGCTCCAGGACATTTTTTGTAAATGGAAACATTAAGTTCAGTTTCAGTTTTTGAATTGCTGTTGTTAGAGATACCATTGCTTCCTCATTCTTGTCTCTACCCTAGTCCCTCCAATGGAAGAAGGAGCAAGGACAGGTGTTAGTCTGGCTCTGAGTATCCTCTGTGATGTTGTAGTGCCCTGACCTTCGATTACAGGTGGGGTTGGTTCATCCATCTTTGTACCATGGGAAAGGAACTGGTCAGAAAGAGCAGGGGTTATTTAAACTGATGATGGACTAGAAGGGGATTTGCGGGATTTTCATGGAACAGTTTGTTTTTGATGAATGTACGTAGTACCCAGCCTAAGAGTGGAAGAGGTTATGGTGTGAAGTGTGACACGTCCACTGTTAATCCTTCTAACAGTGTGACTTGTGGCTCAGTTTCACTCTTTCTCTTTCTTGGTGTGTGTCCCTTGGCTGTTTGTGTATTCTGTCATTTTATGACAACACATGTGAAAGAAAAATCTGTTCCCTGCATTGCTGTATAAATGGAGAAACCTTGGATAAGGCAAAAGACCTTGGCAGATACTGCAATTTTGTTGTGAGTTTCCTAGCTCATTTTTTTAAGAGATAGTCACTGGCTGCTCTATTTATGAGTTTTACTTTGATATGTCAGGATTTTTAGCTGGTGGTATAACTCATGGGACTTATTTAGATAAGTACAGTGTTCTTATGCATAAAAAGAAGGTCAGCTATATGCATAGAGCCATTAGCAGATAGGCAGTATTTAGCCGTTGTGTTAACATTTTGGAAATTATTCTTTTAAAGTGCATTTAACAGTATTAGCAGTATTGATGTTGCAAGCACCATAAGTACTCCCTGGTTACAAACTTTGTTTCTAATGCTAATTTTATGAAATTGCTTTTTGCATTTGGCAATTCCAAGGCTTTACTTCTTCAACTTCTATCATATTTTATTTTGAGAACTAGGATTAAACCTATAATATCTTTTCTTTGTTTTGTTTATACTTTAATTTTAGTCAGTTTGTCAAACATATCACATACTGTCAGACTTCTCTTCTGCTCTTGAATTTTCTGTTTGAGCCTGGAAAATACTACATTACTGAGTTCTTAGGATTGCTCTGGTTTCCTCCCTGGTCCCCCATCCCTTGTTTTATGGACTCCTAAAACTTCTCAAGTGTATTCAGCAATCACTGCTTGGAACAAGCAAAAGCATACAGTGGGCTGCCTTGAATAGTACTTGCCGATTCTTTGGAGTTAGGCTGGACTCTTGAAGAGCCCGCTGTTTGAATATTGTGGCTATGGAAGGAAAACATTTTACATGCCGTGATTCTGTGTGAGCTATCTGGCTTGTCTTGCAATCCATTATTATTACATACGATGAAATTTTCTTAACTTCTCAAACACATAAAACAAACACTGTAAACTGACATATTATGACCTGGATATGTACATATTGATGAAAGCAGGAAAGAAGAGACAAAGGTAAATCTCACTAACTACCAATGAGGGGTGAGTCTATACCAAGAAGCAGAGTGGTAGCTCCTTGTAATGTGGACTTTGCACATTACATAGATCAAGGAAACATCATTTAATATGCACTAAAATGAGGACATAGTCCCCTGGAATTTTCTTCTGTGGTGTTGAGAAGACAGCCTGTAATGCTCCCCAGAAATTGAAATTAATTTTCAGAGATCTGATTTATCTATATTATTTGTCTTACATTGTCTTTTCTTTCTGAATGGGATTTCTTTCCTCCTGTTATGAGAGAACTTTTCACTGGTCTTATGTTTACATACTGGTTTTTTGTGTGAAACATCTTCTCATTCTTCTCACCACCTCTTACTAGCTATTATTCTTATGCTTTCACATTAATATATTTTAAACAGTTGACTTCGTCTCCTTGAAGCTTTTCAGGGGACACCAAGATTAAAAATACCCAAAGGATGGAAGAAGCAAGGAAGCAAGCTGTCTGGCTGTGGTAGTGGCATTTCCCTTAGGGGTAGCCTGCTTTGCTCCTGCTGTAGTGGTGTGTTGTGTTGTGTCCAAGAAAAGAAAGCTGCTCCGGGCAGCCCGCTGGCTCTAAAGAGAGCATTATTCCTTGGAGATATGTTGCAAAGCCAGCAGTCTGGCGGAGAAAACAGAGAAGTTACTTATTTGTAAGTTAAATAAAAGTCAATACTGTGATGCGCTACATACCATAAAATCTCCTTCCTAAAGAAAGTAAGTGCTTTAGGTTCTCAGCCTAGTAAGAGAGTGCTTATGTATTTCTAGTTAAATTACAGCAAGATTTGTGTGAAGAACAGAATATTTGCATACAAGTGAACTAGGCCTACATTTGGATATTAGCTGAAGTGCTTCAAGATTCCAGTTTAGAAGAAATAATCAGCCATGAATGGAGATGAAACATGCTGACAGTGCCTCAAGCCTCTTTATACAGAGCAGCTACCACAGAACACATTCTATGAAGTGAATGGAAAATTCTGAAGAAATCACATTTTCTTTCAAAGCCATTTCAGTAACTTCAATACAATTAAAACTCATTTTTTAAGGATGTTTATGATGTCCAGTTTTACATTCTATGTAGTTTTTAAAAGTCTTGTTATTCAGGAATGCTTCTGTGAGCTACAAAAAGGACAGACTAAACCCATTTCCTTGTGTTCTTGGACACCTTTTACTTTTTGGATTTGCAGAAAAGCTCATTTGCCTGGCTCTACTGTTTTTGAGTAGAACACTCCTGACTTACTTGCTAGATTAAACTGTGCAAGAGAGGCTTTTTGGGCAGCCCCTTTTAAAAACCCATTACCTATATTAAACCCCAGCTCCGTAGATCAGTCATTGTTTTAGACTTTCTTCATTGCTTTTGCAGCTTAGCTGCTTTAGCACCCTTCTGTTGGCTCCACATACATCTTCAAATTTCTCTCTTAAGATTTCTATTTCAATTACATTTTTACCAGCTTGCAAGAACTTCTGTAGTTTATGAAAAATTCACTGTAAGTACTTAGGTTTCTCATACCTATTAGACAGCACTCCAGGTATTTGTGCTAATCCCTGTGATGCTTAGTCTAATTAAAAACATCTACAATTAGAAGTCTCTGAGTTACTGGTAAGCTGTGTATTTGAAATAAATTGCTGCTATATATCTCTTAAAGGATATCTGTTCAAGGTGGTCATCCTAAATACTTTAATCAGGTTGAAAACCTGGATAAAAATATGGGGGTTTTATGAATATTTATGGATTTTATTTGATATATCTGCCTTTGTCACAGATATTAGCTTCCTGTACTGTAGGCTATGGAGTGCTTTTGAACCGCAGTAACTAATGGTACTTTCAAAGCCCACAATCCATCCTCTTGGTGTTAGTTACTGCTATAAGTAGGAATCAGGTGTAGAAAGATGGTAGATAAGTAGGAAACCTGCTCTGAACATTTTTATTAAAAGATATTTGAAAGGAGCCTGATTTGAGCCAGGAAAGGCTTCCCCAGGTCTGGTGGGAGTTGTTCACAAGTCAGTGGCTTTTCCAGCTGGCTGGAATGTACTGCTTGCCATCTACAGCAAGGGATGTTGACAAGTTAGTAGCCACTTGAGCACACTTCTGAGCTAGGCAGTGCCTCCTTTTTCCTTCAGCTACTGAAGCCATGAGTTAAACTCTTTAATTCCATGTGCCACCTGAAGCAGCCTCACAAGTTGCCTGCACTCTGCGGGACCTGCTGAAGTACCACATCATTTACTGCCCTAAGGAGAGGAGGCTGTTTGGCTGCATGTTTCTGCGGCTGACTTCACTGAAGTACTTTAAAACTGGTGTTTAATGATCTGAGGTTTGAACCTGGACTAGAAGGGACAGTAAGCAACTTCCCAGATGGTACAATGCTGAGAGGAGCTGCTGACTCCCTCCAAGGCAGAGAGGCTCTGCAGAGAGACCACAACAAATGAGAGGTCTGGGCAGTCACCACCCATATGAAGTTCCACAAGGGAAAGTGCTGGATTCTGCACCTGGGATGGGACAACCCTGGATGTATGGACAGACTGGGGAATGAGATGCTGGAGGGAAGCACTGCACAAAGAGACCTGGGGGTCCTGGTCCATGGCAAGTTGAACATGAGCCAGCAGTGCCCTGGCAGCCAGGAGGGCCAAGCCTGTCCTGGGGGGCATCAGGCACAGCATCACAGCCGGGCAAGGGAGGGGATTGTCCCCTCTGCTCTGAGCTGGGGCAGCCTCACCTCCAGTGCTGGGGGCAGGTCTGGGTGACACTGTATAAAAAAGACATGAAACTTTTGGGGAGTGTCTGGAGGAGAGGAACAAAGGTGGTGAAGGGCCTTGAGGAGAAGTCATATGAGGAGCAGCTGAGGTTCCTTGGTGTGTTCAGCCTGGAGGAGACTGAGGGGAGACCTCATTGCAGTCTGCAACTTCCTTGTGAGGAGGTGGGGCAGGCACTGATCTCTTCTCTGCGGTGGCCAGTGAATGGCCTGAATCTGTGTCAGGGGAGGTTTAGGTTGGGTATTAGAGAAAGGTTCTTCACCCAGAGGGTGGGTTGGGCACTTGAACAGACTCCCCAGAGAAGTGGTCATAGCACCAGCCTGGCAGAGTTCAAGAAGTGTTTGGACAATCCTCTCAGATACATGGTGTGACTCTTGGGGATGGTCTTACACAGGGCCAGAAGTTGGACTCTGATCCTTGAGGGTCCCTTCCAACTCAACAAATTCTGTGATTCTGTAATCTTTCCAGGTCATTGATGGTTTGTGCTGTATAGAGTGCCGTGAGCAGGCTGGACTATTACTTACATGCTTAGGTTTCAGCACCTGGTGCAAATTCAGGCTGAAATTATGCATGTGCTTTATCTCTCAATTGAATAGACCCAAAATTACTGAGAGAGATGCATGATCTTGTATGTCAAGAAATGTTAGAGTATTGTATGGCTTGAAATAATTCACTAAAGTCTTATTCATTTAATACTTCTAGTAGGTTACTCAAGCCTGCAGTAATACCCTCAGTTTTAATTGTTCTTTATCGCTGATTTATAGCCTTGTTTAATATATTGCAGCAGTTTCATAGATAAGGGTGAATGAGCAAAATACTCTGCATTAAATCTGCCTAGTTTTAATCAATATTCTCTGAATCCATCAGATTTGTAAATTATTAAAATGTTACTGTTTCCTTTAAAATCATTGTTCTCTGAATGGTTGCTGAATGATGGCATTGGCAGTATTTATAACTATGACATAATTTTGGATAAGTGTTCTAGAAGTTGAATGCTAAAATTGTGAAATACTACTAGAACTTATACAACACTAGTTTTTAAAGGAAATGCCGCTTCCTGAAATAGTAATAATACAGACCAACTATCAAGTATGTATCTGGAGTCTTCTGACTGTCTGTCAGCAAAGTTAAAATTTTGAGAATTATTTTTTATTGCATAGTGACTTCTCTGATACAGACATCTGCTACTGTAAGCATTGCTTAACAAACTACCCATGCACATTTTAAACAGTATTTTGAGGCACATTTCTAAATTTGTGTCTGAGCTAATTTTCAGATGGGATCGTTTGATAATTTGAAAATAAAATTTGTGTGTGATGATTCATCAGCTGTTAGCCAAAGTGACTCCTGGGGTAATTCATTACAGTTTCACTAACATGCTGCAGATTGTCATTTAATGGCCATTTTAAAAAGGAAAAATGTGTGAAGTGTGTTATTTGGGAATAGCAATCTACTGATTGACCAGGAGATGGAAATCTGCTTGGTTGCATGGAGCAGATATTCCATGTTTCCATGAGATGTGGTACGTCCCAGTTGTGAGGAGTTGTACTGTCGGCATCCCAACTGGGATGGAGTCTCTCACTTGGTCTCTCTGCTCTCCATCTTGGATAAAGCAGCAGCTGCATCCTCTGGGGATAAAATTCTCTGAAAGGAGCATTACTTTGAATGAGTGAAAGGAAATTAAACCAATTAAGACTGCAGCCTCCAGCTTTATTTCAGTAAAAAACAAATTAAGTATAAATGTCTTTGGGCTAGCCTGGTGGGGAAGTCATTGAGGTCTTCTCATTCCTCATTACCACACTGTTCCTGTGGTAGTTTTCCACTTATTTCAGTGCAGGATAGTTTCCCTCCTTTGCCTGAGCTACGTGTGTGTTTGTTCCTCTTGCTAGAAATCTTCATCTTGCTGATGCTCACTGGATCAAGATGAACTGCTTTGCCTGCTCCTTATGGCCCATATGTTTTATATGGACCTCTGTGAAGTAACAGGGTTGTGCTTGAAAAGAGGGATGGCTGGTAAACATGCCTGAAGAAAATGGGGTGCATTAATAAATCCCTCAGATTTATATATATATATACAGATGAGTGTCCTTGAGTGGGAAAACAAAATGACACTAGTCATTTTGCTAGTGTGTAGCTCTTTGAGGAGCTAAATGGCAGTATAATTTCCCTCAAATTTGTCCCCTATGTGACCAAGACCACAAAGCATTTTTTAAAACTGTCTTTCATGGTATTTTTCTGTGGTAATGTGACTATGCCTCTTGCAGAAAGGCTGTGCACATGGGCCACTGGAGAAGAAAAGCCAATGTCAAGCTATGAAACTCACTAGTATTGTGGTTTTTAAAATTAATTTTACCTGCTAGCAGAGTAAAAGAGAAGTGTGTCTGAGGTACTTGTGCAATGCAGATCTTACTGTGAGTGTTCTGGGAAGGGAACACAAAACGGTATCTATGTGAAATAGTAGCTAGTACTGACACCATTCATTTTAAACTGGAGTTGCTGAAAGTGCCTTTCTTGTTTCCAGAATCTCCACATGGAGCAAAATTAGTATTAGTTGATGTTTTGTTCTTGTTGACTCTTACCTGAGTCAGAGTGGGAGAGTCACAAAACACCAGATGTGTGGTAGCAGCTTTCCACCAGCTTTGCAAGAGACCACATCTTGCAGAGCATAAAATGAAAGTATGTGTTTCTGTCTCCATAAGTCTGTATGCATATACAGGCAATGCATATGCCTCTTACTTCTGGCAAAAATACTGGTTTTGCAGTCACTATTCCTCCCCTGTAATTGCATACAATTCTAGTCTGAGTTTTGTGTCTGTACTTCTGGGTGATACTCTTGCGTTTGGCTACTTCAGATGTCATTAATGTAAAGCAGGGGTCCTTCTGGGGAGGTCACAAATCCCAATATTAGTCCCAAGCTGCTGTTATTTTTTTTTTTTTGATGAAAGACAAGAGCAAGCTGATAATACTAAAATTTATATTAGTGGCTGCATTAAGCCGTTCCTTCTGTGGCTTGTTTGCATTAAGATGCTCTGAACACCAAAATGTACTTCAGCCATAGCTATTTACATGCTTGTAATGCAGTAGGTACATGTTCTGCTGGATTCTGTTATATTCCAACCACAGGAACTCACTGATGTGGATTGCAAAAATGGGTAATTCCTGAGTTTGTGTATTTTGATAATAGCCTGCTGACCTAGAATCACATCCTTGTGAACTGTTGCTTATCTTTTCCTGTGATATGTACTTGGTGTGAGATTGAGCATGGGAAGAGGGCAACTTCCAAGGAGTTCCAGGAAAGTTTACATGTCCTGGCTCATGGATGAATACTGTATTTGCCAGACAGGTCTTCACTGTGTTTTCTCATGTCCTGTTTCTTGAGGTTTCCACTTCAGGTTCAAATTTGAGACTAACTTGACACATAGATGGGAAGCATAATTGCTGAATAAAGTTAAAATTTTGAGTAGTTGTTTTCATGGTGTTTTAATTGGCATTTGCGGAAGAATGTTACAGTCTCAGATAAAATACTAGGGGTTTTTATTTGTTACTTAACAGGTATGGGCTACAATATGTTGTTACTTTCTCTAGCTGTTATGCCAATAGTTTCCCCAACAATATTGTCTGAAAAGTACAAATAGGTTCTTGTTCATCTATTCATTTTTATGTTGATCACAAAAAAAGTATACAATTGGGAATATGTTTAGATGTCTGCCATGTGCCAGAATGATGTGATAACAGGAAAATAATGACTAGTAGCAGAATCAGGAGGTTCTATCAATGATAGGCTGTGGTAGGTTAGTCAGTGTTGATGCAAAGTGTGTTTTGATCAGTGGATTGAAAAGAAATACTCATCTCCAGCTTTGGGACACAAATTTTGAGTGGGAGTTTCTAGCACATATAGCTCTACACCAGTTTAGAAACAGCGTTTGAAGATGGAAGCACATTGTAAAGGAAAGCTTTGTAAGTAGCTGTCACAGGAGCTATTGGGACTGATGGCAAGAGGGGATTGAAGGGAGAAAGGAGAATAAGGGAGAAACTTGAGCTTGAAAGGTGGTGATTTTGTACTGGTGTGACTAATCTGTGAGGCATCTTTAGAACCTGACCCTTGGGGACCCCACACGATACTGTCTGCAAATTCCTGTCTCTCTTAACATCATATTTTGTAAAAACATACACCACTTTTTTTGCAGTGATATTTAAATATGTTAGTGTGTTGCTCATTACCACAGTTTTGACTATTGGCTATTCTACTAATATGTGGTTTCTTTTTCCATAGCTTTTTAGTGCTACAGTAGTTGCATTTTATAGATGTACAGGGAAATGGTCATCTGGTCTGACTTCCTGGATATTATAATGTTGTGTTACTCAATCACTCCTGTATTGAATGCAAAAATTGCATTTCACGTAAGTGCACCATTTAAAAGGCATCCTTTTTAGATCTTGAGAGATGAAGAGATTAAAAATCTGCTGCTACTAGTTACTTTTTCCAGTGGTTTAACTCATTTGTTCATGTTGTATTGAAGAGGTGGGTATGGGATTGAAGAATAAAGATAACAGGGGACATAATAGGAGGATAGCAGCGGAGAATAAAGATGTTCTAGCAAATATTCCTTTGGCCTCCAAGAGAGACTTTATTTTAGCACAGAGAAGAATGTGAGAAGAAAATGTGATACTGTTATGGAGGAGGTGAATGACATGATATAAATTGAAAATGCAGTGTGCAAATGCAAATTAAGGCAGCTTCTAGCTTGTGGACAGTTTGTTGCTGAATGTTAGCAAAAGTAATTTGGAAGGCCTCCCATAGTTCCTTAGGTGTGGAAAGGACAGTGTGGGAGTTGAAGGTTCTGTGTTTTGACTGACTGAACTTGAGTCAAATTTCTGCTCTTTGTTGGTTCAAGTATTATAATTATCTTAACAAGGCAAGCCTTAAAAGAAAGAGAAAAATTTTATGTACTGCAGGTAATTTTTCTCTCTTTGGTTGCAAGATCAGCATTTACTGTAAGTCAAGGAAATGTTACGTTTTCCTTAACCAGTTTTGTTCTTGTGGCTCTACTTTCACAATCCCTTTTAAACATGGGAAATTTAAAACATAAATTACTTTGACTTCTCTACATTTTCAAGAAGTATTTTGTTCTTTTTAACACAGATGAATTTTTCAGTGGGTCATTGAAGATAATCAATCTTGAAATTTCTCTGTTACTGCTAATCTTCTTTTGCGCTTGGAAAAATAACATTCATATTTTATTTTTCCTTTGAACACTTTTTAAGCACTTATGAGCAATAATACTCTTCTAAAACATTTAATGATGTAATGTAGAATAGCTGCTAGTGATTAAAACCAAGACAGTTGTAATGGAATTTTTACTGGGTAAATCGAAAAGAGACTAACCAGTAAATAGTGGTATGAGAAACATTAAATTCTTCTAGTGGAAAAACATCAGAGAATTGGAATGTAATTTCAGCTTAAGTCTTTTATCAAGCACGAGCATCTCATTGAAATGTAAGTGTTGGCATGTTGTTTTCTTTTTTTTCTTTAGTTAGTGGAATAATAGTTTAAAGGTATTTCAAATTCTGCTGTTGTTACATACTCAATGTAGCATGGGTACTGTGGTCTCCGAAAAGGATAGAGCTGTCCTGGCATCCACACTGTGCTGGTGTTGGGATAGGAGGTACTTGATGTAGTTGAAAGCTGATTGCACTTGTCCTGCTTCTGTGGGTCTTCAGCTAGATGAATTCCTTGCCTGTGTGTCAGTTCAGGCATCTCTGATTTCCCTTGCCTTGCAGTATATTCTCTGGTATTGGAACTTCTGGACTCTAATACCTGCAGAGCCAGGCAATTCCTCAGTTATTTGAAGGAAGGATGTGAAGTACATTGGAAGAAATTTTATTTCACATTATGATTTTCTGCCTGTCTGGACCTTTGTAGGGAATCTAGAAAAGGGTATGTTTCCTGCTTGTGCAAGGTGCTGGCTACCAAGTTGATGCAGCAAGTGGTGGGAGGCAGGAGCAGGATGGGCTGTGGGTGCTGTGCTGTCCTGGCTGCAGGCTCCTGCTGCAGTGAGAGGCTCCTGCAGGCAGGCCTGGGCCTTTGCCCAGTGACTCACAGCTCAGCTGAAACTGGCACTTGCCCTCTGCCACTACAGGGGTCGAGCTACCCTGGCAGGAGACATCTCTGCTTCCTCGTGTCTCATCTCTGTCTCCTGCTGTAGCTTTTTCCAGGAACAGAATGCTGCAGCATTCCTTCTCTCCTGAAGAGATGACTTTGTTACCTATTTCCTGATAGGATAACTCTGAAGGTGTGCACCCAGTGAGATAAAGGGGCATTAATGGCAAGGAGTTTAGCATTTAAAGTGGAGGAATAGTACTTGTACTGATGCTTCCTCTGAAGTCTGAAGGTAATAAGGAAGCTAGGTGAAATTAAAAAAAAAACAGTAAAAGCAATTTTTCTGCACATATAACTGTGTCTAAAGATTTTACAACTAAAGAATCATTAGCTCTTCTTTTCAGATAATCATCTGAGCAATGCCATGCTTCTAAAAGACATACTCCCAACTAAGTTTGTTCTTATTTTTGCAGCAGGAAGGCTCAAATCTACATTAAAGTATTTTTGGCAGGATTAAATATAAATTCATATGGATGTTCAGTACATATTTGGGAGGTTAATGCTTGTGTTAACTATTCTAACTTTTAAAACTGAGTTATTGATTTTATGGTGTAACCCCAGCTGGCAACTAAACACCACATAGCCATTTGCTCACTCCACCTCGGTGGAATAGGGGAAAGAATCAGAAGAGTAAAAGTGAAAAAACCTCTTGTGTTGAAATGGGAGGTAGTTTAACAGGTAAAGCAAAAGCTGTGCATGCAAGTAAAGCAAATCAAGGAATTCATTCACCACTCCCCACGGGCAGGCAGGTGTTCAGCCATCTCCAAGAGAGCAGGGCTCCATAATGCATACCAGTGACCTGGGTAGACAAAGACCATCAATGCAAATATCCCCTCTTCCTTCTTGGTCACTCAGCTTTATATGCTGAGCACGATGCCATCTGGTTTGGAATATCTCTTTGGTCACTTGGAGTCAGCTGTCCTGGCTGTGTCCCCTCCCAGCTCCTTGTGCACTCCCAACGCACTCACTGGTGCAGTGAGGTGAGAGGCAGGATAGTCCTTAACTCTGTGCAAACCATGCTCAGCAATAGGTAAAATATCCCTGTGTTACCAGCACTGTTTCCAGTAGAAATCCGAAAAATAACCCCATACTGTGGAAAAAATGAATTCTACTCCAGTCAAAAGCAGCACACTAGGCTAAAAATGTTGCCACAAAATCAGTGAACTAGTGAGTATTTAATTTCCAAAAGCCACAACTACTAAATCTGTTTCAGAAGTGAACCCAAATTTTATATTCTTAATTCTTTTACACTTTCCATCAATTCCCTTAGAATTTCATCCTCCTTGAAATGTGGTGGGCAGGCATTTGTGATTCACACAAAAAGTGCCATATGTTGCTGAAAGCTGTAAATACATTTGCAAAGAGGTGTGAAGCCCTCAAAGCTTCATACTGCCTTTGTAGATGTCA
Organism: Drymodes brunneopygia; assembly: GCA_013400955.1. Classification (NCBI taxonomy): domain Eukaryota; kingdom Metazoa; phylum Chordata; class Aves; order Passeriformes; family Petroicidae; genus Drymodes; species Drymodes brunneopygia. The sequence continues at coordinate 400,662 of VZTZ01034068.1, read as the reverse complement.
CTGGCCAGGGTTTACCTTGAGAATGTTTAATGAGGTGTCTCAACATGAGAACAAACCATGTTAAGATAGGGGTTACATGAAGTTTTTCACAAGTATAGCTCTGTGTTTGAGCATGATGATATTAATGTACGGTGACTCAACTTCTTCAATCATGAGAGATTATATAGTGGTTAAGGATATTTAAGGTGATGAGAGAAAAAAGGTTATTTCTAACTATAAATCTGTAACTTGTTTGTTTTCCTCTATTTGGGTTGTTTACTCTGAGCAAATTCTATGAACTCAATTTCTATGCTGTGTAAAAATATTTTTTTTTTGTTTACACACAGGTTACTTAAAATTCATTGAACAGTTCTGTGTACTTTAATGTCTGGTATTTGTGAGCTGGTTCTTTGCATTTGCAAAATGACAGAAAACTATTGAAGGTGAAAGCTTAGGTTTCATGGTAACCTCTGAGTTTGAACAATGCATTCAGGCTTTTTAAACTTACCTTTTTTATTTACTTTTTTTATATACAACAAGGAAATTTTAGGTTTTGTCTTTGGAGTTCTCTGATGTGTTTCTGTCCTGCCTAAATCAATGACTTATGACTGAGATTCACTGTCTTGAGACAAACTTCTTCTGTTCTCCTGTGTTCAGACAAGGGGCTGAAATCTATCATCAAGAGCAGTTCAGGGTTATCTGTCATCTACCTTTTCCAGCTGCCATTCCTGGATCTTGCTGGAGTGTATACCTACTGCACTCACCGCATTCACAACCTAAAAAGACTTGGTACAAAATAGTAATTCAGTGTTTGTGCTGTAGTACCTGGGGCAGCTGAATGTCAAACTCCGTCTGATAGAATTGCATTCTTCTCCTGTTTTAATAGAATTGCAAGGATAATACAGTTGAAATTCATAGTTGTCATTAAGGATAAGGTCAGCAAGTAGATCAGAGATTAATTGGAACCTACCCTGTTTTCTTTTCACTTGAGTTAATTTACCGATTTACTAAGCCACCAACCAGGCAGGATTCAGTGCATGACTTAAGTTGTGTTACAGGTTTGGATTGTCTTAAACTTCTTTTAAAAACTAGATATGTGTCTTATGTACACAAAATATTGAACTCTCATATGATTTATATATACAAAAAGTGTATATGTATACAATGCATAAAGGTGTACTGTATTCTAGAACATAAAAATTTATTTATGTTTAATTGCACCTATATGTAATTCCTGTATGTGTGTATATATATATGGAAAAGATGCTCCCCAGATATTTGTCTACACCATCTTTCCTATGAAACTTCACTGCTGAGTTCCTGAACTCAGCACATTTTATATGGGCTTAATTTTGCTAATGCAAGTGGCAAGAGTCTCTTGATTAAGATATTAGTTTTTATGGTATTTCTTACAGTCTCAGCTAGGAGTACCAGCTCTTTAACAGGAATTAATCCATTTTTTTGTTTCATGATTGCCTGGAAGATGCCTTGTTTCAGAAGGCAATTGGCAAAAGTTGCAGAGTCAGGGTATACCCTGCTCTCAGGCAGCTTTGCTTTTGAAGATATTTCATATGGTGGTTACAGAATAAACTTTTTGTACATGAGCTGTGCCTGACTTCGTGTTCCCTTCTCTCATACTTCCTTTATGTTGTTTTTCTTAGTGCTGACTCTGTCACAAATGCAGGAATTAGCTGACGTGGGAAAGAGAATTTCTTACCAGTGAGTCTTCTTTGTGCAGAAAGATAAATCTGTGGATTTTGCCAGTCTTTTATTTAGTCTGAATGTTGGTAGTCAGATTTTCAAGAAAAAGAGTTGATACCTTACTGATTTCATTTGTATGCATAAGCAAGGCTGAATGCAAAGGTTTTCTATTCATTGTGAGCAGTGGTAGGAGCTCCTGAACCACTCTGCAAAAATTATTGTAACATAAGCAATCCACCTTACCTTCAGGTGTAGATTGAGAAGTGGAGGATATGGCTATATGTAGTAGTGAGCAGCTAGACTTGAAGAAATCCAAGTCATTCCTTTTGGGTTATTCAACCAACATGATTTCCTGCAGTGTATGTGGTTATGGTTAGTACCTGGACCTTCTGCAGATGCCCAATGTGCACCAGGAGCAGCAAAACTCGCCTGTTACTAAGCATTAGCTCAAATTGCTCACAGGGAGGGAAGGGATTTGAGTTTTTTGGTTTTGTTTTGTTCTAGGCAAATTTCAGGGAAGGTATTGCTCAACCAAAAGGCATTTACAGTAATAATATAACAAAAAGTGTGTAGGGATAGTAGATCTTTAGAGAGAAGGCAAAACTGCACTGATATGCAAACAGAAATGTGAGCTTACCAGTGGCAATTAGAACGCTTTAGTTCTTTGACTGCATGAGCTAATTTAAAATGTGTGAATTGCTAATGCTTCACCTTTATATTGTATTCCTTACTTTGTGTTGGATATGCTAATGGCAGTTAAGCCAGTGAAAATCTACTTTCTGTTTTATCAGAAAGCTGCTGGAGTTGTTAGACATTACTTTGTGAACATCTGTCACTTCTAATATTGAGTTGGCAACCCCCCAAGTTGTTAATGAATAAATTAATTCTAAGATCTGAATGGGCTGTGCTTGTATTGGAAAGCTTTGGTGGCTAGCTGCATATACAACAGGTAGCACTTCTAAATACTGAGTCTTGACTGATTAGGTTATTCTAATAGATGGGCTGTTGATGAAAGCACGTAAAACTTTAGTTGAAAGAATCTTCAAACAAACAACAACAAGAACAAAAAAGAACTCCCTCTTGAGCTTCAAATTGAGAAGTATTGCTAATCCCAGCTGTGCAGTCTGAGTAATGTGTCAGCTGTCCCAGACCTGGATTTGACAGCTGACTGCTGTAGGCAGAGCGACAAGTTGTAGACAACTGTAGAGTCAATTTTTGATAATGTCTGGAGTGGGGGGGAAGATGCATAAAATATTATTTTTTTTAGTGGTTATTCAGCACAGAATGAGGAAACATTGAGACAACAGCATCCCTTACTCTCCACAAAGGTACTGGCGAACTGAGTGCATCAAAATACTGTATTGAATAAGTGTGTTTTTCTGGGGAGATGAACTGTTCAGTTCTTGAAGCTACAAAAGGGGTTATTACTTTTTTTTTAGTGTTTTAAAGGCATTGAGATACATGGGTTAAGGTGGATGAAATTTTTTGGGTAGACACAGAGGTGAAAAACGGTAACTGCTTGAGAAGGAGAGAAAATTTGCTTTAGGACATGTTAGAGGCCTTTCTGCGTGGCCCAGAGCAGGTCAGCAAATCCTTCTGGCCCGTTTGCAAAGTATTTAATGTATGTGCTAATGCTTGGATGGTTATTTCTCTAAGTGCATTCACAGCTGATTAGAGTGATGAAGCACCTCTCCTGTGAGGAAAGTCTGAGAGAATTGGGATTGCTCAGCTTGGAGAAGAGAAGGCATGGGGTACCCTAAGTGTGGCCTTCTAGTACCTAAAGGGGGCCTACAAGAAAGCTGGAGAGAGACTATTTACAAGAACATGTAGTGACAGGACAAGGGGGAATGGATTCAGACTGAAAGAGGTTGATTTAGATCAGATATTAGGAAAAAATTCTTCCTGAAAAGGATTTTAAGCATAGGAACAGGCTGCTCAAGGAAATGGTGGCGTCACTATCCCTGGAGGTATTTTAAAGACATCTAGATAGACATCTAGATATGGCAGTTGGGGGCATGCTTTAATGGTGGACCTGGCAGTACCCCATGGCTTAATGGTTGTACTCGATATTTGAGGTCTTTTCCAACCTAAATGATTCTATGGTTCTATAAATCAGGTTCATAAAGCAGCTCTGTGACACAGGCTGCAGTACTGCAACTTATATAGCAAATAAAAATAATACCTTGGTCTTGGCAACTGGAATACTCATAAATTGGAAAACCAGTCTGATCTTACATGCTTACGTGGTGAGTCTGAGACAGAATGCTGCATGTGCACTGACTTTTGCTAGAATCTTTAGCACTCAAGCAAAGTGTGCTTGTATGTGAGTAGCTTGAAATTTGAAGGCTCCTCTCTCTCTCTAAACAGAGAGTCAACTGCTCAAAAAGGAGTCAGGACTTTCTCAGAACGCGTTTATTCTTTATGCATGGACTTGCATCTTAGCCTTGTTCAGCTCATCTGACCTGTGCCCTGTGTTTTTGAAATAGAATGGGTACTTGCATCTGAAACAGGAAAGTTCAAAGGTGGTATCTAAAATGCAATGATACCAAAAATGTGATTATTCTCACCTCAGAAGTGCTTCTCAATGGCTGTGGTAGCAGCCAGCTTGAAGCAGCTATGGATGCATTTCCTTGCATTCACTCAGATGTGTACTTCAAATAACCCAAAAGTTCTAAAGCACTTTCCTTGTTTAGGTATTTAGCAAATAATTGAGTTTGTAATTCTGTGGTTTATGAAGACTCCATGAGTATACTTGTCTTGGCAATATGTCCCAAGAGATGCTTTATTATTTCTTGAATGACAATCAATGTGCAGCACTCAACCACCCCTAATGAGTGGGCTGAGCGTGTGACTGGGGAACAAAGCTGTTACTGACAACCTGTTCCCTTAGGTTTGTCTAGGGCAGTAAATAAAAGGTACATAATTTGCATAAGCCTATTAAGTGGCACTCTCAAGGGGAATAACAATAATTTCTAATGCTACTTTCAGTGCTGACAGTTGATCCATTTAAAAATTAGATATTGAGAAGGATTCCAGTGATAGGAAAAGGTGGAATGGTTTGTGGCTGTGCCACAGCAGGGTCAGGAGAATGCAGAAAATGTGAGTCCTTCTGTGAGCAGTGAGTGCCCGGTCTCATATTCTGTCTAGAGTAAATGAAAAAAGGCTATACCAGTACAGTTGTTTGAAGAATAAGGTAATTTCAGAGATTTAAATGCAGGCAGAAAGAGATTAATGAGCACAGTATAAATTCCATGTGACTATCTGTTTTAAGCTAAAAGTATACAGATGCTTGCTTTTCTGCATGAAATGAGCCAAAATGAATCATAATGAAATGGAACATGTGTTATTTGCATTGGCTTGTTCAAATCTGTTTCACAACAAACATTTATTGGAACTACTCAAATCTGTGTGGAGGAAAAAATGCTTTTGTGGTCTGTGATGTTTCTTGGAGTGGCAGATTTTAAAAGTTCACTACATCATCCTTTTAAAACAGAAAGCTTCTGTATGCTGTCTATTTAAAAAGGGACTTGTAGAGTAACTTGATTTGGTAAAAGTGGATGAGAAGACAAAAGTAAACTTTTCTTTGAATCTTCATAGTATTGTTTTTAGTTTCTCATTTAGGTTTCCCCTTATACAAGTCCTCACATTCTGTTATCTTACCGTTTAAGGGGGTGACACAGTGGTATGTTTGGCCAGAGTTTCAGTGTGATTCTGTCTCCCAAAGGTAAAAATGATTTGTTGATAAGTACAATTATGAAATAAGTATATTAAACTCCACCCTGTTTGTTCTGAGGTGGAAAATGAGTGTATCCTGTATAATGGGAATGCCAACATGTGCTCCAAAATACAGCTTTAACATTTGCCTAGGATATTTCAGAAACAAATGTTCAATTTTTGTTGTCTCTTTACACAAATGTGTAAAAGGGGTTTTGGTGCTAGTAGTTCTTAAAAATGTTGACTGGTGTAGAAAAGTGAGGTCTAGAGAAGAAAAGAGAGATTTGTTCTGTATTAAGCTCCTTCATTATTCTAAAAAAATATTTGTCATAGCTTAAGAAATAGATTTTAATTTGCAGAGTAGTCAATGTGTTATTCAGAGTCAACACTGGATTGTGTTCCTAGGGTTTGAGACTATTATTTTATTAAAGCTATGTAATTAAAATGGCAAATGGAAAATTAGAACTCGGCATTTGGGGGTAGTTCTATTGATATATTCCATGATATATTTTATGTGCTTATCCAGCCTGCAAGTGTGCATAACTTCTTAGACTTTTGACTATTTCCTGAAATTTAAATTAGTGAAAGCTTTTTTGAAAGATATTATGGAACACTAGTAGTAGGTATTGACTTTGTGGTAATGATTCAAATTATAATTATCTTTGGTCTTTCCACACATTGTGAAATATTTGCATAAGGGTCACAGAAACCTTTAGCGAGTACAATGTATATTTGTTGAGTACTCTCTGGTTTGAAAATGTGGTGCTTTTAATCCCAGAATTAACACATCAGGTTATTGTTGCAGCAAGTTTTCAGTTCTGTGCCAGTAAAGCTGGCAGTTTTGATTAGATGTTGCAGTGCAGTAAGTAGGATTGTAGTTCGTCATTGAGACTGCCTTGGTTTCAGCATGGAAATTCTTGCAGCAGGAGGAGCTCTAGACTCTGCCAGTGAGCCAGCCTAGCTAAAGTTTGCCTGCTGTCTTAAATGGAAGCGTTGTTCGGATAAAGGTTGTCATTCTTTTAAGCGCTTGCGTGATCTCTGCTGGAGTTCTGAGGGCTGAACAGTGTCAAGGTAAAATCTTTTCAAAAGTAAGTATTTTGAGAACAATCAATTTGGTGGTCAAGCAATCCCTGGAACAATGTCCCCCACTGCTGGATATTTTCAAGAGGTGGCTGAACAGCATGCTAGATAATCTCATGTTGGCTCTCTTTCCCATGAGAGGTTGGGCCAGATGATCTTTTGAAGTCCTTCCTGATTTTGTTTTGGTGTGGTTATGTGACAGACTGGTAATACTCCTGATGGATATGTGTGTATACTGAGGAGCATCAGGGGTATCCAGAAATATAGTGAGGGCACCCAGGCATCTGCTGTTCAGTGCAATGACTTTCAGGCTGCAGCACAGCCGTCACTGCTGGATGCCTCGTGTGCTCAACAGTCAGCTTCTGATTTCTGGTCTGACACTTCAGAGTAAAGCAGTACACTTCGGTAAGCCAAAAACCATATGGTTACACTTTGCAAAAATTCTCGAACTGATGATTGAAGTGCTGTATACATTATTGTGGCATGAACATGGCGGGCAGCACAGCCAACCTCAAACTGTCCTAAGCTGAAACGCCACCATCCCCAGTCATTAGGGGTCTGATAAAAAGAAGTGTACAAGCCTGACACACAGGCTTGCTCTGGAGCTGCTTAATCCTTCGTCTCCTCTATTGCAGTGATGCAGGCAAAAAGCAAACATTACTGCAGTTTTCAGAATGGTTCTGGGGTGAGTTTTAGGATTACAGAGTTGCTCTTTTTTTTCAATTTAGTGTCCAGTTTCAAGTAGAAATTCAAACTGGTGCAGACAACTGTGCATACTGGTTTAGATGCTGGTACAAATGCTGCAGTTGAGGTTGTAGAATTAAAAGTTAGGGACCAGAGTTTTGATTATTCAGGTTGTCATTTTCCCCATGACTTAATACTTGCTGTCTCCAGGAGACGGGGGAGGTGATGAGTATATTTAAAAAAAGAAAAAAAAAGTCTCCCCAAAGCCTTCAGAATTATTTGGCTTCCTCTAAAATAGAGTAGAAGATGCTGTATTTTTTAATGAAAACACCAGAAGAAATTACATCTGCTCTTTCAAAGAGGTTAAGGAAGGATAGAAGTAGTTAAATTTCAAAATTGTTTTGAAGCTGGTTAATTAAAAGGATCTGTATGGTAAATATTGACACTTTTTAAGAGTCTTCCTACCTGTATATACTTTGTTCTTTTTTAATATAGTGCTTTAAAATATTTTTGTGCGAATGAATTTTTTTTAAAAAGGGGGGATTTTCTTAGAATTTCCTGAGACTGTACGGATTTCAGCACCAAGCTGGAATGATTTGCTTATTCTGTACAGCACATAAAGACATACAGCTATAGAAGGGTGATTGGAAAAACCTGTAGTACTCATGATCAAATCTGTGAGGTTAAATTTGCCTACTGATTTACTTGAAGGAATGGTATACCATTGAAGCATGGGGCTGAAGAGATTTGTCATTCTGCTCATGGTGAGTCTTTCCTTTGTTGCTCTTAAACAGTGTAATTTAGTCTGCTTCAATTTCCTTTACTCCATAGAACAATTAGAACACAACATTTTGCTGGGTCAGTGGTGTGTTGATTCTGTAGAACACTTACCTGTCCCTGTGTTGAGACAACAAACTTAAGAACCAAGTCAAGAGCCTTATACTGTACTTAACTTTGAAGGCAAATTGTGCTTTTTAAGTGCTGCTGTATGTGTTCTGAGGAGTTTTTCAAGTGGTACTTCAGTATTTTAGAGAGATACTCAGAGCTACTACACAGAATCACACAGGTTTGATTGTATTTTCAGTGCACCTAGTGAAATCTCTGTTCCTGTCCATGATGCCTTTATTTTAATAGAATTTAAATGATAGACCCAGAATGGGTCCTTAGAGAAATTCCCAGACCCTCAAGTTCATTGCAGACTAAGAACTACTGTCTTAAAATGCCATTCTCATTTTTAAACCTTCTCTCCTCAGTAATGAACCTAGAGACGTGAATGGGAAAGTTTATTTAAATTGCCTTTAGCTGTATCTATTCAAGAAGTATCAGAAACACCTTTTGCATTAATGAAAGCAAATACTAGTTTGCATCCCCTGAACCTGTGTCATTATAAGCAAGTTGCTGCCTGATTAGTATAATATGTGTTTAATTTGGGACCTTTTCCACTCATAAATATTGAAAACTTAGCTGATATTAAATTAAATGGTTGTAAGTTTAACTGTACAAAATGAAACTTAAAACTAGTTGTGATGTTTTCCTAATTAGATAAAAATGTGATTCCATTACAAGGAAATTGTTTTGAATAGAAGTTACAGATATTTAAAAAGACTATAAGGTGAAAGAAAAACTCTGGACCTTCTGATATACATTGTTGTTTTTCCCTCTTCAGTCTGAAGCTTTTAATGAATTTAAAAGAAAAATGTGTTATTTATCTTCTTGCTGTTTATTTTATCCAGAGGAGATTATTAGTACTGAAATACATACATGTGTGTGTGTATATATATATACACATATATATGTATACTATGAAAGCTAAGGGTCCTTTCTGAGATATTGATGATATAAGTAGATTCTGGTGGCCATTGCTTGCCTTGCTGTTCTCCATTACAGGATGCTCATGTGCAATCTGATTAAGCTTCAAAATATTTAATTTGAATTATTTTTTTTCTGACTATATGATATGTTTTATATAGACAAAATAAAAATGAAAGAGTAGGAGTCTGATAAAGCACACTGTGCCTATAAAAAACACACCAGGAATTTTAATAACCTGAAATGCTCTTCTCACTTTGTATTAGGAAAAATGTCAGCTTCAAGCATCCAGTCCTTAAGAACATTTTTGAGCATTCATGCTTGCTCTCCACCTATTCCAGGATTGCTTTGTTTTCTTGGGAATTCTCTACTGTATCAGGAACCTGCTTAATTGAGATCTAATAAAAGCATGTCCTAACATAGTTTGCTTAATTCTAGATATATTACTATCAACCTTTCTGTCAGGGTACCCCAGTAACACCAATGTGTTTCATTCATCATGGAATTGCCAGGGTTGGAAGGGAGCTCTGGAGATCATCTGGTCCAATCCCTCTGCCAAGGCAAGGTCATCTAGAGCAGGTTACACAGGAACACATCCAGGTGGATTTAGAATATCTCCAGAGAGGGATGCTCCATGATATCCCTGGGCAGCCTGTTGATGTATGAATAAATTTCATCTCTAGTGTATTGTCTTTAGTTCTCCAAAATCCTCTGATCCTATTTTATTTGGTATCCACTATTAGATACTTCAGGAGTCCTAATCCATGTATGTAGGGTAGATTTTGTGATGAGCCAAGTAGTTATGGATTAGTTTCATGGGAACTAGTGTTGCAGTTGGAAGAATAAACTTTATCAGCAGGTTGCAAGCCTTTTTTTTTGGTGTGTGCATGAATTTAGCTAGCAAGTACTGTGTGATGCTTTTAGTGGTCTCCAGCCCTTAAGCGATTGTTTCCACTAAAATATAGATCACTATGTTAACACTTTCTCTCATATGTGACAGCACGTAGGCAGGCTGTGTTCTGCAGAGGATTGTATACCAAGCTGGCACTGTGACGGGACAAGTGGGGACGTATGAACTGGCAAGACGTTAAAAATCTGTGAAATCTGTTGTCTTATTTGTTCCTGATAGAGTGGAAGAGCAGAGTAATCTGTATCTGCGGCTGCAGAGGCAAGCAGTGTAATGCAGTAAGAGTGGATCCGCAGAGTGAACCCCATGTTTACACCACACACTACTGTGGGGTTTTATGCTCGGGCTGATCCAGTCTGTTCCTGCCCATAGACACTCAAAGCATGTAAGGTGCACTCCTAAGGGCATCTGAAACTCTTGTTTCATCCAAATTGAACCCATTTCATGGGCTAGTGTGCCCAGCAAAACATAATAGATAGGAATGGTCAGACACACTCTATAATGCTGGTGGTCTATTTTTTGGTTTACTTGAAGTCATACTTTATTAGTACGCATTTTTTTGGTTTTTGTCCTCTCTTCTTTTTACTTGCTATCACTGATGTTTATTCAGTGCAAAATGCATGATGTACCATATCAATTTCCTTCATTCTTAACAGAGTATAAATTAGATGAGTATGTGTATATGGATACCCACAAATATGGATGCACGTACTGACAGTGAGCAGTTTGTATGTCAATTATCTGATACACTTGCACTCTGTAATCAGTAGAGTCCTGGCAGTGATTAAGGACGGCATTCCGGATGGAGGGATGTCCCAGTATCCATGATTGACAGTGTACACATGATAATGTCTTTCTTGCACTGAAACCAACTCTGAATGTTGTCCTGTTCAGCTCTGTGGTGTAACTGCATTCCCCAGGACCAGGTTGCCTTCCTTTCCCTGCAAACAAAGAAGACCACTATGCTTAGACAGGCTTTGGGGGAATTTCTTAATTAGTCCTTGCCTTACGAGATTACTTCAAACAGTGGGATGTATGTGTCTTCTGAGCATGCTGTTCTCTCTTACAAGGTCACTGTCTTCTCACTGCATGTTTATGCGGTTAGTAATGCAGTTCTCATTTTTGATGTTGAGATGCTACTGAAATGTGACTTCTACTTTAAAGGAGACAAGGATTTATAATTGTTTGCTCTAATTTGCTTATGAGTCTTCAAATATATAATATGAATACCCAAAGCTCCTATTAGATATTCAGTTGAAGGTGTGCTCTTCAAAGCTCTTAAAACAAAAGACTGGGATCACGAATGAAAAATGATTTCACAGCATGCCCAGCAGCAATCAGTGCATCCAGAAGTGGGGCTTAGAATAGACAGTTAACTTTGAACAATCCACACCAGTGTACTTCATGGAATTTGAGCATCCATAGCAATATGAAATGATGGTACTTCTCCAGCTGTGTGTGTGACTTTCCAAGAGTGTAGCTGAAACTGGTATCAGCCAAATGGGGATCATCTGCAAGGTTGGCCAGTAATGGGATACGGAGAGCCAAGCAGTTGGTTTTCAGTATTTTACTTGAGGATTTGTTAGGATCAAAAAAAATGATGGAATTGGGTCAAGAATTTGATCTTTTACACAGGACTATTTGTCATTGCTGGTGATAGGAAAAAAACCAGGAAGAGTTTCTGCAGCCAGTAGCTCCAGACAGCAAAACAATTGCAGTAACAAGAATTTGGAGAACTCCTTAAGGTCTTGTTTAGCACTAAATTCTGCCACAGATTTTCCAGGGAAGATAGAGCGGATAATGTCACTTCTCTCCTCCTTCTTGAAATATAGGTACATTACCGAAGGGAAGGGAGAAATCAAATCTCTCGTTCTGGACAGCAACAAAACATTTTAAATGTTACTAGCTATCTGATGCAGTTCTTAAAAAAGCATTGTTTGAATTTAATTGTTCTACAAATTATTTCTAGAATACAGCTAGAAGGCAAGAAGATTCTAGTATCAGATCTGTGTTGAAACAATATTGGGTCTGTCAATTCTTCATATCCTTATCTCTCTTCCTGAATGTAACTGTTATTTCTAGTCTGCAAGGTCACAATGAGTTCTGTGTCACCTTATTCATCACTAAACAGTCCTTCAAAGTTTTTTCCTTCATGTCACTTCTTCTTTTAACTCCTTCCTGTGTTTTTTTTTAAGTTAATGGATTTGCAGCATATATGTTGTCCTGGGTTGGCCCAAGGAATGTCAATCTTGGAAGTGACTTGTGCTGCGGGAAGTAGTACAGCTTCCTTCCTGAGAGAGAGAGAGCCAATAACCAGGTAGTTTTAAGGATTGATATGTAGGTAAACCAATTAAAACTTGATCCACCTTTGAGGAAAATATCATCTATAAACAGAAGATCTCTGAGCCTCTTCCTCTTTTGCCTGCTGCTGCTAAAAGAGAAGTGTCTCCCTGCTTCTCTCTCCGGTAAAGTTGGGCCTCCCCTCCCCAGAGGGCAGGGGGGAAGGGAGGTTTGGAGCAGCTGTGCACTGGCAGCTGCATGGGGGAGGAACCAGCGGGGCTCTATACAGATAAATTCAGCTGAGCCAATATGTCAGCTACAGTGGGCAGCGTTGGGTCCTCCTGCTCCGGGCCAGGCAAGGGCTGTGCTGGACTCTATCCAGTTCAAGCCAGGCCCTGCCCTGTCACCCCGGGCCCAGCCGGCCCTATCAGGCTGAGCCAGCTTCACAGAGCCAGGCCACAGAGACTCTGAGTGCTTCTGCCATCCAGCTCAGACTTTTCAAACGGCCCGGCAGAGACCACGTGATCGTCACACTGCTTGAGAGGGAGACTAACTCTTTCCATGCCTGGACTGAACTTGCAGACACCATCCTTCCTTGCACAGAGAGAGGAACGAGTGAGGACATCTACATAAATGCAGCATAGAGACTTTAAAGTCAGTGAGGAAAGCAGAACCGATGTCTAGAGGGAGGTGCATGAGAAGTGCTTCGAGAGTGAAGCTGAAAATTCTTCTGTAGAACTATGGTTGGGACTGAGCCAATAAATTCCCTGTAATATATGAAGGAATAGTCCAAAGGGGGGATGTAATATTCTAACAGCAGCCAGTGAGCCAAAGCATCTGGGTGGAGATGAGTGGGTGCTGGGATAAGTGCAGTCGGATGAGAAGCTTGAGCTGAGACACAGAAGATGCTGTGAGCTGTCCCTGGCCCCGGGGAATACTGGTGAACTTGTGTTGCCAAAAGGACCTGTGTTGCTAGACACAGAGAAAAGGGGATTTTCTTCACTGCTGCAATAGAATTGCTCACCCTTAAAAGGGTACCCCATGGACTGTCATGACCCCCCTGTAGTAGCTGTGGGAAGGCTGCTGGTGTGGGGGAAGGGGTCCACCACCAGCAGATCTTTCCTCCCATGTGGATGGCTGGTGGTGAGGCTGAAGACCCATAAAAACCTGTATTTTCTTACAGAGAATCCATAGTATAAGCAAAAGAGACTTCTCTCCCTAAATGAACTGAGACGAAAGCTATTTCAGAGGTGGTAAACTGATTGGAAGTCAAAGTACTGTCTTTTTGTATGTTGTCAAGAAGAAAGAAATAGAAAGGTCAGGGAGGAGGAGTGGTTTTAAAGAGTTTGTTCTGGTTTTTCCTTGTTTTTTTTCTTTGTCTTAGGTTTATTAATAAACTTTCCTTATATTCCCTAAAGTTTGAGCCTGCTTTGCCTGCTCCTAATCCTCATCTCACAGCAAACATCAAGTAAATTTTGGTAAGTGTGCTGGCATTTAGCCAGAAACTTGAATTGGTGAACTAGATACACTACATATGTTATGAACTGTTGCAATCTGAAATAGTTTATCATCTTGGAAAATTTTTTTAGGAATACAGTCTTAGAATGGACTTGGCTTTCAGGACTCAGGATTCTATGCTTCCATATAGAAGCAACATAATCTCTTTTTTTGCTTTACTACATAACTGTTTTTTATTTTATGTGTAAATTATATCTACCTATTCCTGTGCAGGCTTTATTTTAAAATCTAAATAACTTAAATTTCTTATTTGCTCTTTAAATTTTAGGGGCATATTGTTTGTTTCTGTGTTGTGTGAGTGAGAGATTTTTAGAGGATTTACAATCTTATCCTCATCCCTGTGGTCTATTTAATATGTAGAATTTGTTCATGGTTGCTCTGTACTTAAGTTGTTCCATGCTTCTGATTATCTGTGTTGCTTTATTCTGTATCTCTTGCAAAGTGCCCATGTCTCTGAAGCAAGGTGATCAGAGCAGATGTAGCTATGAGAATGCAGTGTATCATGAATAAAGACATTGGTTAGTTTTCTGTTTTGTTCTTATTTTCCTTTTTGATTGCACATAAATGGTTAGCTCATGTTTGAAAAATTACACACAGTCATTTGAGATCTTTAAGACATGGTATAGGTAGTGTAAAATTCACTAGCATGTGAGTAGTGCTATATAGCCATTTTTCTGCACTAATTTGTGTTTTCTGTTATTCAGTACATCATTCTGTTTTCAAGTTCAGTATCACTGTGACTCTTCTCAGTAAGTTTGTTGTTGACAGATTTTTCTAACCCAGTTATTCACCCTTCCTTCAAAATTTCTTGGGGATGTGTGGAGCATTATAAATCTTAGTGGAAATTCTTGGAAGTTCCTGTGACAACCCTCCCACTTTGTGAAAAGTGTCTTTCACTCTTATATAAATTAACACTTTATCAGTGTATAAGGGGGTTTGCCCTCTTATTCTGCAGTTTTTCTTATGGTTTTTAATGTTTTTTCCTGGTCTTTCCAGCTGCTGCTGCCTCTTAGATATTTTTCCTTATCAAATATAGTTATAAGATAGTTTCTGTGCAAAAGCAAGTAATTTGAATTTTGAACAGTAGTGCCAAGACTAATATTTCAGTTGCCAGAGTGATGGATGTGGGTAGTGGGCAGCTGAGCTGCAAGCCAGTGGGATGCAGATGCTGACTCCTCTCAGGGAAGCAGCTGCAAGAGGGTGCTCTGCTGTGCCAGGAAAAGCCAGGCTGTGCAGATCCTCTTGGTGGGAGCTCAGTGAGCAAGACTGGAGGCAAATAATCTTACCTGGAGGCAGATAATCCCTGGCTGAAAGGCCTCGACATGGGTGTCAACCTGCCAGGCAGGTTCAGCTCCTCACCTTTTACAATTTTCCACTTTTTTGTGCTTTTCTACTACAAACAAGGACTTCATTTTGTCAGCAGTTCCTTCCTCCCTCCAACTGTTCAGGTTTCCATACCTTTCCACAAATGATTTTTGGTTTTTTCTTTTCTCTCTTACAGTATACCTAGGGAATCTCAAATCACACAGTGGCAGCTGCTGGTGTTTCAGGAGGTTCAGTCATAGGCTACTTATGCTGTCCAGTTGCTTGTGCTGCCTACAGGCCTTTTTAGGCTGTGCTTAAGGGCTGTGTAACCTCCTCTGCAGTCCTGCTCTTAAGCTCGCAGTAACACCTCTGTGCTATCTTCAGTACAGCTTGTGGCTAAATTACACCAGTGGCTCTTCAGTTTAAGTAGTGATTTTCCATGTGGCATTGTATCAAAAGCTTTATTGAACAAAAGTATTTTATGCATTTCTGTTCTTAAAACAATTCCTTTGATAACTAAAGGATATGGGTTTGACCTGGCATCTTTGGTCAACCCATGCTGAATCTCGTCCTGTTTTGTATGTTTATGTTTTTTGTTTCTGTTTCCACCAAATGTTGTTTGGATCCTTTCATCCCACTGAGTCAGCTGGTGAAAGTTGCTCTGTTTTTCCTGTGTTCTGTTTGTGACTGTGCTGTATTGTTCTGAAAGCACATTCTGATATTCTGTAATCCTGTATTCTTCCTGCATTACAACTCCACTATTACTGTTTTTACTGTGTGTGCAGTCCTAGGAATCAGTTTTATTTCAGTCCTGCTAGCTGACTTGTATGATGTTATTTTCTCACTTGGGTCCTTGTTTCTGCTACTTGCAGGGTTCCTGGTAAGTTGTCTTGTAATGGTTATTTATTCAGGGAACTCTGTAATCCTGCAGGTTTAGTTTTGCTTAGATATATATTCTTAAGAATTTCACACTCTCTGGTAAACCATCTTTTCTGATGAAGTTATCTGTCCTCCAGCTGGTCTCCTGTTACTTAATTTCCCAGCCAGCCCCTTCTGGACTTGAATTTTTCATACTCAGAATATCCAAGGCAGTAGGTGCTGGAGTTTGTGGCACTAAAAGTCCACATCTGGGAAGTGTAGATTCAGAGGGACTCATTCTTGGAGAGAATGAAATGCCATCTCCAGGGACTTCAGGCCACATTTTGTTGCACAGCTGGCAACAGAAGAAACTCGTGGGTTCCAGAGCAGCAGTTGACCCTCTGGGTAGTATTTGCAGTTCCCAAAAACCTGCTTTCCTGAAGTTCAAACTTAGAGATTTTAATTCTGTTTTTATTTGGGTCTTATTTCTTTAGCATGTTTCAACAGGAGTATGTCTTGCTTTTCCTATGGACTTTCTGTAGCATCTGGGGAACAGAAAATGAGATTTTTTCAGGTCTGTTTAATATCAGACATTATTGACCATTAATGGCCAAGGATGGCAATCAAAAACCCCAAATAACGAGGAAAGAACATTCAGTAGAAAAATTACAATCTCTTAGTTCTTGTGATAAATCAATCTTTATTTCACATAGCCATGAAATAGCATAATATAATTAATCTCTAACTCTGTAGGAATTTTGGGCTGTTTTTATTTATTTTTTACTTATTAAAAAATTTATTTCAGCTCATAGACTGATTTTCTGTCCTTAAATTTTACTTTGCTCTCCTGAAAATTGTTCTTTTTAGTAGTTTAATAATGAGAAACTAAGTTTTGTTTAAAATTGTGCTAATAATAATTTATTTTTACTTCAGTGTTCAAGGTTTCTTCTTTATAATATCTGAATGACTATGATAGTTATATTAAAATGGTCCAAAACGGGAAGCATTTCTCAGGCTATGCAAATAAAACCATGGGAAAGTGGGTCATTGTAGTTGCTATAAACAAGCATCTTTGTCATTGGTGGTGCACAGGGGCACAAACATTCAAATCTGCTTTTAACAGATCATGAATCTCTGTGTTGCAAATGAAGGACAAAATATTTAACTTTCTGTTTATCTCCTCTGGTGTGTCTCCTTCTACTCTGTGTATTTCTGTCTATATTGATGTGCCTTTGACCTTTTGGGTGCCTCTCACATTTGCTTGCCCATTTGTTTACCTCCAGCCTAGCCTTTTTTTTTATAACCTGTATATTAAACTGGAGAGTCTTTCAATAAAGACTGATTTACAGTTTAGCTCTGTACTACTGTGTTGCTTCTGAAAAAAGAGGATTTTTTCCTTTTCTTTTTTTTCTTCTCGCCACATTTCCTGCCTATGGAATTTGGTGTGGTATCTTCTGAGCTAATGCTGTGATTCAAAACAGCTCTACTGCTCTGTAATGCTACTTTGTTTCCTTTCTGATTGGACTTTCTTAAATTGATTTTATTTCCTTTTTATTTTTCATCTCTCCTATCACTTTGTATCTTTTCCCTGTTTCACTGGGATAAACTCCTGCTTAAAAGAATTTAAAAAGTCATGATTCTAAGAAATAATAACACTATAAATAGTATATATAGAAGTAGCAAATAAGCAAATGCATGAAATGTTTTGGGGTAAATTGATTTTAGAGAATGAAAAGAAATTTCAGAAGATGCTTGTTTGGATTACCTGCTTTTTAGTTGTTTTTTTTTCCAGATGGTTTTTGTTCTCAGGACTTATTTGTCTGCTGTGCTTTTTATTTGCTGTGTTATGTAACCTCCATTTGCTGAAATTTGCATTTCTGCCTTCATGAATATATTATTTTTCATAAACATTTTGGGTCAATGAAAAACTTTATTAAAATTTCTATTTATTTAGGAAATAATTGCTGGAGGCTCCAGAAGAAACAATATCGTAGAATTTGTAAGCTTTGGTATTTCTGAAGTATTTATTGCTTTAACAGAAATTTATAGAGAAGGGGAATAATAGGATATTAAATGTGCAGTCAGATTAAAAATAGCTTTACAGATATAATTTGGAGGAAATCTAAGGTATTAGAGTAAATAGCCCCACTATCTCAACTTTCATTAAATGCTGTACCAGTGAAGACAGGAATGGATTTTTAAGCATAAAGCTTGCCTCAGTCAGAGGTTAGCAGTTTGCATTTGAAAAAAAAAAAACCTGATATAAAGGCTTAACACTTGCTGTTTCCTTTTTAACTGCTTATTAAAACAACTGATCAAATGCTTTCTATGAGATTTACTGCTTGCTTTCTTCTACCTTAGCCATATATTTCATTAATTTAGAATGATACTTTAGCTGAGTGATTTGGTAATGGCACAGTAATAAGGCAATGTCTGATCTGGACATAAAGGTTCAGCATTTGATGTTGTGTTTTCTTATACAGCACAGCATCCAGGACACAACTAATGAGGGCTTGTAAGCTGTGAAGAAGGTTGGGACACCAAGGAGATATGCTCCTTTACAGAGGTGCTCACCCAGTGGCACAGTAAATGAGAATCTTCTCTGCAGACTGCAACTACTGCCAAATAACAGTGCAGAAACTGAGGGCGATGAGCACTTACCCTAATTGCAACACTGACAGTGAGGAAGCAACAGGATAAAAATAAACACCTCATATTTCACTGGGCCTGCCATTACTGTAGCATTGGAGATTTTTGTATCCTATGAGGAAAGGGAATCTTCTGTCCACACAAACTTTGGGCTGAGTCCAGGAGAATCTAGTGAAACTTTTCAACTCTAAAATACATTCAAGTTACTGGTTCCTGAATTTTGTGCTGTGAACCAACACTAATCCCTGATGTTTATGGAGTGAGGCAAACTGAACACTAACTAGCATTGAAGGAAGTGAAGAGGCAAAATAATGAAAACAATAGTCTACCTTGAATTTTTTAGATTAGTAGTTCCTCTTCTACAATGCAATGTAAAAGACTTGCATTTGAAGGCAAGGGAGCACTAAATACCTATTTCCTGCACTAACTAAATAAAAAAAAAGTAAGTTGTGAACGTTAATAAATGTACATTTTAAATGCTCTATGCGCAGTCCTGATTAAATGTGATCTATATTTTGTTTAGCATAGATTATAAAATCTCTAATTAAAGGACTTTGTTGCACTAGGCACTTAAAATACTACATATATACCATAGCAGAGCTGCTGGCTTAAGGTGAGAAAACAGGTGGGCACAAGACAGATGGGGAAACACAAGGTGATGAAGACAATTATGGGGGTTGTAATAAGCTACAGTTGCTGTTTACCATCTGCCCAGCTACAGACAGAAATTTTGTAATATCATTTTTTTGTTGTAGTGCACTATTTTTTCATTTTGCCTTAAGGACGTAGCAGTGCCCATCCATATATAGTTATATACCTGGTCAGTATTGGTTGGTAAACATTACTGTTGTAACAGTGACAGAGAATTGTTCCTCAGCTTCCATCTGCATTCAGCACCCTGATTTGTGGGTGCTTGTGGCAAGGGGGTATCAGCGAATGGTGATCTCTAGTAATAATCAAATAATATTTTTTCCAATCTTGCTGTGAAGTATTAGGCACATAAACAAAGGCACTTTTCTCTGATATGTGGTGCTCCCAAGTTTTGCCTGAATTGGAGTGTTTACATGGATTTGTTTTAAATCTATCCAGTGTTTAGTTTTTCTTGCCTAAATCATACTTTAAGCCCTGGTAGACTAACTTGACTCAATTCACCTAAGGAATGCTTAATTTTGAGTCTGAAAGGTACAAAAATAATGAAGAATCAAGATAGTTGTGTGGAAAGGCTGATGCTGGTAAGTTCTTTTGTTTGAAATACAACTGGTGTTGCAGTCCAGCATCACACCATCTTTTTGTGGTGAGGATACACTAGCAGAGGGTCTGTAAAGAGTATGCAGGTTTCTAGGGAAGAGAGTATTTAGCAAGGGGCTGGTGCTTTTCGAGGGAGTCCAAGTGAAAATTGATAGAGCACATCTTGAAGGGTGGGTAAGACTGACCATAAGGATAATTATGAATTTCTCTTGTGTAGGCCAGTCATCCAACATTACTCCTGCAGTGGAGAAAGAAGATAATACTTTAGATTAAATATAAAGAAGAACATTTTTACAGTGAATGTGGTAAAACACTCCAATAGGTTGCCTGGAGACTTGGTAGATGCCTCATTCCTGGAAACTTCCAAGGTCAGGCTGGTTAGGGCTCTGAGTAGCCTGATGTAGTGGAAGGTTCTTCTTATTTCAGGGAGAATGGACTAGATAGCCTTTAAAGGTCCTTTCAACTCAAACTGTTCTGTGATTCTAGGATTTCAGGAGTTGATTCAAAGACCCTGATGTTTCACCTCCTGCTTAAAATCACCCCCTTGGTTTGCAGAGGTAGTGAGGAGGCAGTAGTTGTCCTTTGTTACCCTGCATGCTTGTCTGCTCTTCCTGTTTGCTTTGTATGAGATTCTCTCATATTCTGCACTTAGATAAGAAAAGTGCGTAAGTCTGTAAAGTAGATCTCTGCTCTCTGCACAATTCCTGCTCCTTGCTCCGTAGAATGTTTGAAGGAAGATCTATATAAATCTATTGGCCCCGTTGATACTTGTACTGCATTACAAATTGTACTAGTATCTTTTGAGTAAAAACAGCTCCTTTGCAGCTGAAAACTAACATGGAATAGTAACTACTGGATTATGTGGAGTGAATGGGCCAACCCACTAACAAAACAGTTTACTGCATGGTTGTTAAACTTCTGCTACAGAAAACATTTAGCCAATGGGATTGGTGAAGCAATGGCCCCTTAGATGAGGAAGGGACATGATTGCAGTTTTTTACAGGATCTGATCTAAAATCTCCTGGTAATATTTTGGACTAAAATGACTTTATAATAAATAATTCAGATGACAGAATTCATAACTATCATGTAGGGACCTGCTGGTCAGTCCACTGCTCACCCCTGTGATTTTGTCTTGGCTTATGTCAGTAAGAGTTGTTTATAGCTGGAGGTGCAGTGTGCCCTGAAGCTGGAACGTAGTAATGATGAAAATAGTTTTGTGTTGCATATCTTAAAATTCTAAGTAGGATTTTTTTTTGCAAGTTCACCTTTGGAAAAAAAATACCATTTTTACATTCATTTTATTTCCTTCTATTTCCTATCTTTTTAGAAATGTAGTTGTTTTCCAGCTGAGATTTTCAAAAGGTTTGAAGGTCTCATGTCTGATTCCCTTTAAAATTGAGTTTGTTTCTCAAACCATCCAGACAGTTCAGAAGCATACTATCCCTACATAATTTTAATATCCTTGTGATGATTTTTGTAAATCACATACCAGAAGACAAACTCATGGTGGCTCCTTTGAAAAACTGAGTGCTACAATTTTGGAAGTGGACTTAATAGCCCCAAATTTCAAAAAGGTTTAAAAAATGGGTCTGTCTAGATCACAGTCCTTGCAAGTGAGCAATCCATGAAAATACAAAGAAGTAAAGCCTGACTAAGCAAATGTTAATGGAAAAGGATTTTATTTGTGCTGTGGGAGGTGTGCTCACATTTTCAATTTGAATGTTCAAAGTCAAAATGTTTTTGATGGGAAATATCTCCTGCCACCTTCCTTATTTTTTTTTCCCTGGAGGAAGAGAAGTATTCCCCTCTTTTTTAAAAATGTGACTTACTGGGTGGTTTTTTTTTTAAAATAAAAGTATGACTTTTTTTTTTTTAAGCAGTGAGAGTGGAAATTATCAGAAGACAAATTTTATTAAAGCAGTGTAAATAAATAAGCAGATGAATTTGAATATTAATAATTTGTTTTGCATGTATTACATGTAGGTATAAAATTTTTTGAGAAGAAATACTTGCTACTGGACTGGCTCTGTATAGATTTGGTAGCTTTGATTACTAAACATTCCAGTTTTATCCTAGCTAAGATATTGATCTCTTTACACTGATGGCCCATAGGTGACTCATTATTTTTCCCATAGCTCTACTAAATACTGAAACCTACTGATGTTCTAAACGGCAAAGTAGATAAATGAGATAATAAATTATGGCAGTTAACTTCTGCAAGCTGCTAAACTGATGGAAAATGTATTACGGTTATGTCCTTGGAAGAAACTGGCTGTTTCAATGTAGTGTGAACTTCTTATCAGGCTTCTTGTCTTCTCCTGGATATTGACCACTGAATACCCTCAGCAGCTTTTCTTCACTTAAAAGTGTATTAGTCAAACCCCCTTATTGTAAGGAAAGCTTCGTGTTAGACAAAGCATAAGAGAGAGTTCCACATGACTGAAACCAAAGACATTTTATCCGTATGGTCTCTCATACTCTGCCTGTCTGTGTTAGCCTAAACTTAGATATGCTTTTTTATGTTTTTTCCTCAGAGCAGTTGAAAATGGTAGATAAAAAGAATCTTACCCACATTTCTGTAAATGGCTACAGGAATAAAATCTATTGAATGCATGATAAAAAGTTACTGCAACATAAAAAGCTGTATTGTTCAAGCATGGAAGCACTGTGAAAAGTGCTTGTAAAAGCTTTTCAGAATTTTTTCCCCTACTAGAGTTAGGATTAAGTCATATCATCTTGGTATCTTCTCTCTTTTGAGAAAAATCAAAGCAATGAAATGCAGCAAGACAATGGGATAACCTGTGTTTCTGGAGATTCAGTAGGAAAAAATACTTCCATATATATATATATATACATACAT
>VZTZ01034068.1:213214-377963 GCA_013400955.1 Drymodes brunneopygia | reverse complement strand
ATATATATATATATATAGACTTTCATTGTCTTGGAAATCAGTCTGTGCATGAAATGCGTATGAAAAGAAGCATAATCTCAAAGTAATGTGCTTCGTAGTTTTAAATTGAGGGCTTGTGCCGAAGGTAAATTTGTGTGTTCTTACAAACTGGTCTGTCTGCAACAAGCGTATTCTATTACATTATCCCTGTTACAGAATTTGAGAAAATACTTGCTCTGGAGAAAAGGGATCAAACTTGCTCTTTTATGTCTTTATTTGGTTTCATATTGGATTACTGTTTTGAATAGAAAAAGGTCACTAGCAATGTGAAGCACATTGGGTATCTTCCCACTCAGTAGTGTTTCTTACATAGAATCTTCTCTCCGCTGAAAGGTTTTAAGAGGATGTTTTTGTTTAATCTACGATAAGATGCATCAATGTGAATGCATATGTTTAAAATACAGTTTCCACATTGGCAGTCGATCTGCTATTCTTGATTTTCTTGCTTTTCCTAACTTTTGCTGTGTTGTTAAAACTCTCTCCAGCTTCCTTGACATTCTGGGTAAGTGAAGTGATGTTTGGGTTTCTTCCAGCTGTGGTCACTGGGTGGCTCTTGGCACAATGTGAAAACACTTACAGTCAAAATGGAAAATATTTCTCACCATCCTAGAAAGCTTGACTTTCAGACAGATTATTCTTAACTGAACAAATGTCATGTACCAGACATGACCCATGCATTCTCTGAAACTGCTTAAGAAACTGTTGTTTTTTGAAAGAGACGAGTGTTTTCCTTATTTCTTAAGCTAGCTATCTAGCTTTATTTTTAATGGAGACCTGTCAGCAACTACCCCATATTTTTTTAAGTGGTGATGACAGATTCATAATCCTGAACCTGTTTTTTTCTTCCTTTTCTTGCATCCATTTCAATATACTGTTTCGAACTTGTGGGCTTTTGCTACACCAGTTTGCTTGAAGTATTGTGTGTGAGGTTGCTCCAGGTGGGCAGGGTGAGGTTTTCCATCTTGCTGGAGTGAGAAAGAGCATAGGGCAGACTGGGGTGGGGTTCATGATTTTATTGACGTGGCCCAGTTGTGCTAACATAAGCTGCTGTGTCCCCACTGTATTGCTGGCTTCAGGCTGTTTTCTTTGGTGTGCCTGGTGGCTCCAGCTTACTTCTTCACTTAAGGCAGTGTAGCAATTTGTGTGTGTGCCCAGGAGCTTAGCTAAGGCTCAAATGGGATAATTCTTTGGTGGTAGAGAAGTGAAGTCCAGCCAGGAGATATCTGTCAACAGAGATTTCTTAATTTAGAGAAAATCTCAGGAGACCATGTTTTGTGAATTGCAAGGATGGGAATTAAGCCTGCAAATGAGGAACTTGCAGCTTATTTGTCAGCGCTCATAAAAATGCTTCAGGAATGGGAATGTGTTGTTTAGTTTGTATTACATAAATTGGATTGGTCGTGCTCTTGACCTTGGTACACAGTGTGTCCTGCAGCAGACTTCCCAACAATTCACTGTGGGAAGACTAAAGACAGATGGCAGAAATATCTTCCATCTCCAGTCGTTGAACCTTTTCTGGTGAATGGTCTGGTGCTTAGGGCTCATGTCCTAATGCTGTTCTTATTCTCTTTGCTGGCGCTTTCACGTGGCTTTCCTGCAGTGCTGGCCTTGGTGTTACAGTGAGGAACGCTGGGCATGGGGGGTTGTGGAGGGGGCCCTGGTGCACTTGGGCTCTGCACTCCTTGTTTGGGAGCAAAATTCAGCCAGTCCTCATCACAAAGATAAAACCTCTCAGACCAACCAGTGTTGGCTCTTCCTGCTCTCTGCAGTAGTGCTGTGTCTGGGTGGAGGCAGAAAAATAGCTTCACTTGTGTCTGCTCCTGTGCAGAGACAGGAGCATTGCTTTCAGAGGCCTCTGAAGGGGAAGGGGAGGACAATGTGCCGTCTGGGTTAATCGGAAGAGGAAATAAAGCTCTCTTAAAGGCAGTGGTGGTTATCACACTAATTACTGCTGAAAAATGCACACAGTTCAAATGAACAAAACTCAGTTTGGGTTTTTTCTCAAAATATCTGCAGTCTTCGCTATTTGCGGTCACAGCTTGTGGAGAATATTGTTGTGGGTGGCAATTAAATGGGTATAGGTTGTGGTTTTAGCTTGTGCAAAAGGAGGGACAGAGGGAGTTGAGATAAATATATTTCTCTTTGCAAAGTAATGTTTTTGTTGGCTTGGTGATGACAGATCAGGAGAATGTAGCAAACAAAATGTTTTGAGAAGATTCAGCCTTGGCTGCCACTTTGTTCCTGGGGCCAGGCCTGTGGCTTTTCAGGGAGGAAGGGAAGGTCACCCTCATCACACACAATAAAATATATTCAGCCTTAAGGAAAAACAGCAGGAAAGTTTGGTCTTCTCATCCCACCTTTTGATCTAAGATTCTTCTGCAGAGTATTTTTAAGCCATAATTTTAACTATGTTGTGACATTTATTTAAGCCTTGGCTGCCTTAATGATTATGCATAATTTTTTTTTATTCCTCTTTTTCCTTAGAGTAACTGTGTCCTAACTCCTAGAAAGTAGTCACATGAAACACAATGATCTTTATTTAACTAAAAAAGCCCCAAATTAATCCGTTCATTAAATGTCAGCTTAGCATTGCCTTCTGGCTCTATCATCCAGTGGTTACATCTCTCAGAATATTTCAATTTAATTGTCTTGCAGTGAGATATCAAGTTCAGCCTTTGTGAGAAGGAGCAATTTTCAGCAACACTGAAAATTTATGAGGTCCAGAACATAGTATGTACTTGGCACACCTCAGGACTTAAGGGTTCTTTTCATCTTTAAGGGGAGGGCAGACTTTCCTTTCCCTTCCTACTTGTCTCCCCTTGCTCCCATTTTGAGTGTGGGCCTTTTATGTGGAATATTGATGGGGGATGAATAAGCAGAACCTTTCACCTGCTGAAAACTGAGAAGATATCTCAACATTGTTGTTGTTGGACATCTGTAACAGAACAAAAGTTGCAAAGAAAGTACAGATTTTCTTAGCTCCTCAATGCCACCTTGATGTGGTATGGGGTTTGGGTTGAGTGCAGTTTTATTTGATTTAGAACTTTTTTTAGAAGTGACAGACAAGAGATGCCTAGACATGAAGTAATTTGTAATTTGGGCCACTATCAAATACATGATCATGCTCTCCTAATTTGCCAAGTTGTGCTGGAAATAGCATCTTCATGATAGCCTTTTCCTGCTCACAAAAATGGAAGCTCTGGAATAGGGAGGATAAATAGCAGTCAGCAAAATCATGGGATTTGCTTGTTAGTTGATGTTGCATCTACTTCTCTTGGCTGTAGAAGCCCTGGAGAGTTTGTTGGTTACTGTGTGTTTCTGTTGGATTTCATCAAAAGAAGATTTTGTTGTAAGGGTGCATACCTTGTAATGGCAGTGAGGAGTGGAATGAAGGCATTTTGTGTCTTGATCTGGCACTGCAGTTACTGGTGGGATTAATCATTATGTATACTTCTTTGATATTTACAGTCTGAGGCAGTCTGAATTTTATGGTATCTTGCCTTGTACACATTGCTTTGGAAATATATTTTTCTACCAACCCAGACGCCAAAAATTAACAAAAGCTATGTTAATGTGTTTGGTTTTGAATTGCAGTATTCTGGAATGTCTTTATCTTCATTTAGTCATGCATACTTGATTATAACTTAATTTAGTTTTTGCCTAGAAATATGTGAGTAGTTCTGTGTTCTCTATTATGCCTCACTGAAATAAGCTGCATGAGAAGTGATGGCCTTGTGTTGCTAAAGGCCTAATGCTTTAGAAAGGGGTGTTGTTGCTGCTTATGTTCCCAGATTATGGAGATTTTCAGCCTAATACAATAGCTATACTGAAAAGTTCTGTGTTCCAGTGCATTAAACAGAGATATCTTTCAGAATGAGATATTATCTAATCATTTTAACTCACAAATTTCTCGAATAGTGAAGTTGTTCATATTAGATCGTGTAGTAATAAATGCAGGGGTTTTTTTTTTTGGCCTTATTTCTTGTATAATAGTCTAATACTTAAAGATTTGGAAAATGAGCTGCAGTGGTTTTGCAGATGTATGACAAAAAGTGTTTGTTGGTGTATACAGATAGAGTTGTGTTTACAATTACATAATTTATAGTCTGTGAATCAAATGTTTGTTTTGTGGGCTGGGGGGAGCTTAGCTCTTCACCGAAGCATTTCCTATTCTGTGGAGGAGTTGGAAATATGTAATATAAAAATAAAAAGGAAAAAGCAGAGGGAGAGGATAAGATAGGGAAGAAAAAAAGCATGAAAAATTGATCGTGCAATGCTGCTCGTTCATGGTTCCTTCTGGTATTCTGGAATTTTATATCAGGGTAAAACATTAACACTCTATAATTCAGGATAGAACATGAAAGCATGAAAGTTTTCTCATGGTTGTAGGGATGAAAAGGTACTTTTTCAGGATTTGGTTTAAATTTTGTAGCTGTTAAATGCTGCTGTGAGGATGCAGAAATTGTTTCAGGATTAGGAACTGTACCCAGGCATTTCTAAAGTACCTGTAAAGAAACAAGAGGAAATGCTCTTAAAATGAACGTGGAGGTGTGGGAGTGTGTGGATTGAAAAAAATCCTTTCTCTCGTCTAAATTCATCGTTGGAAGTGCAGAGCTACTGATGGAATCCCCAGTGTCCTCCAAGAATAGTTTTTGTTGACAACGCTGTGTCTTTACCATTGTTTAAATAGTTATGATTTTAGGTATAATTGACAAAATAAGCTCAGTAAGTTACAGTAAATGTTGCACTATCAACATATTTTTATTAATATTTGCTTTTTTAACCTACTTGTTAGAGAAACTTCAGCCTCCATCTCTGTTTATCCTTTGCCAAAATGCCCATTTTTAAGTCTTGATACCAGCTGCTGAAATGAACAGTCCCGTATCACATGGAGTATGCATTTATTCCTAGGAAAAGTGTAGCAATTCACTGGGAAATTAATTTAGTTTTTTTCAGTGTTTTTTAAGTATTCTAGAGAAATGCGGGTATGTGGCATCAGAAATGGGAGTAGGATTTATTATTGAAGAACCGTTTTTTAAAGATTTCTGTACTTAAGCTTGGCTCTTGTCTGTGGTTAGAGATAAATACTGGTTTACATTTATTGGTGCCTATTTCTCCTTTTCTGCTGTCTATATACAAGTAAAAACAATCACCTAAATAAATACCGTTTTTAGAATAGAAGGAATTGTAGCAAATTCCTGTCTAAACGCAGTGCCAAGCTTATCATGTAAATGTATTGCAGAATATTCCAGTTGTTTTAGCAAGTGGCAAGGTTTTCTGATCCTACCTCCTACATTTTGTGTTGAACACTGAAATTTTAATCTTAAATTCAGTTATTTTCCACTTTCCTGGCTTAATTTAATCTGTTTTAGAGAATTTTAGTATATTGTGTAATAAGAAATCATTTTTCACCAAACTCTTGCACCCAAACACAGAACTGTAATGAAACTTGGATTCAGATGTAATCTCTTGTGCTAACAGTAATCGAGAGCATCATGTAAGAGTGTGGTTGCCATAGTGCAGGTCTGTCTTTGCTGTAGTTTCTTCCATCTGTGTCTCTTTCTTTGATCCAAAAGGCGATTTTAACTGGAACACAGTACTGTGTGCTGAGCTGCTGGTCTTGTGCTGTTTGTCCATGATGTGATGTGCTGGTTTTGGCTGGGATAGAATTAATTTTCTTCATAATACTGAATATGGGGCTGTGTTTTGGATTTATGCTGGAAGCTGTTGATAACACAGGGATGTTTTCATTACTGCTGAGCAAGGCTTACAGAAAGCCAAGGCTTTTCTGCTCCTCACCCCACCCAAGCAGTGAGTGAATTGGGAGTGCACAAGGAGCTGGGAGGGGACGCAGCCGGTACAGGCAGCTGGCCCCAGCTGATCCAAGGGACATTCCAGACCATAAGGTGTCATGCTCAGCATATAAAGCTGGGGGAAGAAGAAGGAAGGGGTTGGGATGTTGGGAGTGATGGTGTTTGTCTCTACAAGTCACCATTCAGTGTGGTGGAGCCCTGCTCTCCTGGGGATGGCTGAACACCTGCCTGCCCACAGAAAGTGGTAAATGAATTCCTTGGTTTGCTTTGCTTGCATGCACAGCTTTTGCTTTAGCTATTAAATTGTCTTTATCTCAACCCAGGAGCTTTTTCATTTTCTCACTTCTTGGTTTTCTCCCCCATCCTGATGCAGGGGGAGTGAGTGAGTGGCTGCATGGTGGTTTGTTGTTGGCTGAGGTTAAGTCACGACTTGTGGTTAGCAATACTGAATAGTGGTTATTAGAATGTTTTATTGTTTAGTTTATTTTTGTTTCTCCTGTTGCTGTGATTTTGAAATGATTCATATCTATGCTATTCTTTATGCTAAGAGTGCCTTTTTTCTTTTGAATACCAACCTGGATCTTTCCTTCATAACTGTTACTGTAAAAGCCAAATGCAGTTCTTACTGTAAGTTTTTCTCTCCTATAAAATGGTCTCTTTTTAAAATCAGTATTATTTCACTAGGTTTAGAAAGGAAATAATTAATAATAGTAAGTAATTTAGTTGTCTAGAATTTCCCTGCTGAAACTGTGATATTATGTAAAGAATTACCTACCAGTTACTTCAACCTCTTGCTTGTTCAGTATCTTGCTTGAAATCTTGCATGATACTAGTTGAAAAAACCAAAATCGCACACACACTAACACCCTGAAGAAAAAAAAAACCCCAAACCAACAAGATCCCCATCAATCCACCCTTTTAATTTAAGCCTCCGCTTGAAAAATTGAAGATCATGTTGGTATTCATACTTGATTAATGTGCTTTAAGATTTCATAGAGAAGCAAATAGAACAACATGTAAGGAGTGCTGTTTTTTCCTTTAGCGTATACCTGCCTATTTCCAAATTTGGTAAAAGCTGTCCTCAGTGATGTGTCCAGATGCTATGCAAGTTGTTTGGATAGTGTCTGTGAATTTAAGCTTCCTAATTTTTAACATTTAATTAAAAAGTAAAAACTTAGAATACTTCACCAAAGCAAAATTAGCTGCACTTGTATTACATGAAAAGTAGAACAACAACACAGACTAACTAAAGAAGCATGCTTTCCTAGGAAAGATTGGGGGAGTTCTTTTGTGGAAGCAGCTTTGCCCTGCGTGGCTTTGGCTTGTTCTGATGTTCACAACAGTGCAAAGTCGGCCATGACTTGTGAACAGTCAGCAGAAGTGAGGAAGGACAGAAACACCTGGCTTATTAGAGAAGTGGAAATTAAAATAAAGACGACCTAGCTACCAGAGATCATGAAGAAAAGCAACATCCGTTCATCCCCTTGTGGTCATGCCTCATCCTAGGATTTTTGCCTCTCTGGTCCTCCATACTCAATAGAAATCTAACTGTATTATCAAGAGGAAGCTTCTTGGTGTTCAGCATTTTGTAGGTGCTTGAAGTAATATGGACAGGACTTCAGTCTGACTATTTTGTTTCTCTTGATGTTTTCTGTCTTTAGTAATTATGTGTGAGGAGCGAAATTTGTAACTCACTCCTATTTCTGTGGTTAGATATTTTTCAGGAGGGGTAAAAACTTCTCTCTCCTCTGAACTCCTCTCTCCTCCACTGTAGGTAATCAGAGCCTTGCAGTCTGAGTTTGGGAAGTTTAGGGGATTGGGAGGGAATGATTTATGGTTAGGCTGCTTCAGATTGTGTCTGGAGGATAGTATTCTGAAAGTTCTGTGGTGCCTGCAGGATGAAAACCATCTCTGTGCTTTCCATGTCATGAAGAGGAGCGCAGTCCTCTTCTACGACTAGGGTTTGGTAGCTTCAGTCTGCAAGCCTTCTGTGGGGAATGATATCCGAGTCTGAATGCGGTTGTTCGACAGAGGGACCAATGTGCTTGGTGATAGTGCAAATGTGATAAGACTTGATCCTCTTGTGGGCAGTTTCTTGAAGAAATACATAGTAAGTCTGTGAAATTGAGTCCCACAAAGATTTTCGCTTCTCAGAGGCAGTTGCTGTTAAATTCTTGGTAAAGTAGTGTAATGATGTTGGGAGAGACTGGAAAATACTTCCAGGTACAGCACCATTCTTCGTAGGGTTTGTAAGACACAAGCAGGAGGGAGAATATAAGCCCACAAATCCCCTAGAAATGCAGTAGTGCTTGTTTAGCTATTGGGACTGGAGAATTGATTCTAATTTTTTTTTTTTTTTACTGATACTTTACCCTGCCACAATAATGTAGTCCTGTCTTTAGACAGCTTTTGTAGTGAGTATTCCGTGCTTGCTTTCAAAGGTGTGTTGACTTCAAATTAAAAAGAAAATTGTAGTTAGAAACAAAGTAACCTTAAGTTGATGACTAACACTCCAAAGGTCAAAGCCCGTGCGTTTTTTCTTGGTTATGGTCAGATACTCTGAATGCTTTGTCCTGAGTTGCTGAGGATTACATCCTCAAGTCTATCTATTGACTTTAAACTTGTATTAATAAGAATAAATATTACATATTACAGTAGCAAAATTTACTGACAACTGTGTTTCTGTGCCACCTTTTCAGAAAAATATTATAGTTGAAAAATAGTAAATCTTATTTCTTAAACTTGTCACTATCTTCATTTAGAAAACATTTTGTCATTGATTCAACTTAAGAATATCAGATGTTTTAAGCCAGAAATCAAAAACTCACTCCTTCTTGAGAAAAATAGAAAAGAACTTGCATATTAGCTGCATTGTTACTGAATCTGTATCAAAATGTTTGAATTTTCTGTGCTTCTAAGAGCTAGTTTTTATTGTTACCCATTAAATAACCCAGCAAGTCATCTGGCATGTACAAAAGGAAAAAGAAATTTAGACTTTAGATTAGTAACTGTGGAAAATCCCCCAACCCTGCAGCTGATCCTACATTTTAGGCATTTTTTATAAACTTGAGAGACTCTTAACTTAAAATGTTTCAGTGTTATATATCGTTTTAAGGAGGCTAATTGTTGCTCTGGTCTTGTTTGATCAGTTTAACTATTGCCACATCTTTATATAAGAAAAGATGAGATTTAAGGGCCTGTTGTATTGGGCATAGGGCAAAATGTACCTGCTGATGAGCAGCAGGTAGCATCTTCTGACAGAGAGGGGTGTGTGCACCAGCTGGTGCTTAAACTGCTGTTAGCAGCTTGAGTTCAAACGAAGAGTTCCTTTGATTTCTTAACAGCAATGTGAAAACCTGTGCCCAGATCACCCATGCTGTTTTGTTTGGATCAATGGCTTATCTCATGGAATAATTCAGCTTTAGAAAGGGATTTACTATAGTAGTTGAACAGCCGCTCAGTGTGGATGCCAGCTGTGCCCTCTCAGCTCACTTTAAAGTGCCCAGGCCCATGGCTTGCTCTGGCTCTAGGAACAGGGTTTTTGGTTGTCAGCAGAAACCCTTCATTCACTTGTATCTGCTGATATGATCCTACTTCCTTCTGCAAAGCGTGCAACCCCAGATTCCAGCTGTTTACTGGGCAGAGAGGAGTCATGGCTCCTGCTGCCTTTGTATTCACTACAGAACTTTAGGTAACAGATGGAGAGGATCTCCTGGTAGCCTCCAGCAGCTGGTGGTGCCTGCTGCTGTGGTGAACTCTGTGAAGAAAAGAGATGAAGCCGTAGAGAATGTCAGCCTGCTGCTTGTCAGTTCTCAGGTATCTCCCAGTACAAAGGATGAAAATGGGAAATGAGTAAGCAGAATGGCTTGAAAACACAGGGAACCAAAGGTTAGCATGGAAGATTTGCGAAGCCCAAGGTCTGATATCCAGTGGTGTTTCACTTTTAAAATGGATGAATTGGACTCCTGCTAGATGGAAAATTGATGTTTCAATGTACCTGTTCAAATGTGGGGTCAAAGCAAAGACAGGCAGTGGCATTAGAAATTTGGGTGAGGGCATCACAGGGTGTCATGGATCATGGAGGAGGCCATGAGCTGAGATGGATTTAAACAACCCATCCAGCATCAAGACTTAAGCCACTTGGAGGAACATATGACACAGGTATGTTAAACATAAAGCAGCAACCACTGAGGCAGGAAGTAGGGCAAGAGGTTCTTGAACTGTGAGGAACAGAACCTCTGAAGGATGCTACTGGAGACACATGGAGGGAGAGGCTTAAGTGACAGAGACACTTGAAGATTATGTAGGGACACAGAAAAATGTGAGAGAGATCCCCAGAAGAGAACCAAAGCGGCATTTATGAGACCCCATGGTAGCCCCAGGACTCTATACACTCCATGTCTGATCTGCCTGACTCTTACCCTGGGCTTTGTAGCCTCCCCCTTGGAACACGGAAGCTATGTCAGAAACCACTGCCCTAACACACCAAAGGTCCCTTCTACTGCTGTATACTGAAGCAATGTAGTTTCGAAAATTGTGCCTACATCTGTGATGAAAATGTTTTGATATCTCAGTCCATCTGGTCTTAAACTATGAGAGTCAGTCAGGGGACTGTCTCAGAAGCTGAAGGAGCCTTGATAGCCATCAACTTTGAAGCGTGCTCAGAAAGCTAAACTACCACTGTAGTGGTTTGACCTTGACTGGATGCATGGCACCCACCAAGGCCTCTCTATCATGCCCTTCTACAGCTGGACAGGGGAGAGAAAATATAATGAAGGGTTTATGGGTTGACATAAGGATCAGGAGAGATCACTCAACAAATATCACAGGCAAAACAGACTTAAATTAGAGATATTAATTGAAGTTATTGTTAACAAAATCAGAGCAGGAGAATGAGTAGTAAAACCAGACCTTTAAAACACCTTCCCTGCACCCCTTCCTCCTCCTCAGCTCTACCTCCTCCTCCCCAGTGGCACAGGGAGACAGAGAATGGAGATTGTGGTCAGTTCACATGTTGTTCCTGACACTGCTTAGGGAAAGGAGTCCTTCCCTTGCTCCAGTGTGGGGTCCATCCCATGGGAGACAGCTCTCCATGAACTTGTCCAGCATGAATCCATCCCATGGGCAAGAGTTCTGTGTGAACTGCTGCAAGGTGGGTCAGTCTTTCAAGCACAGGCTGCTCCAGCATCGGTCACAAATCCTACCAGGAAACCTGCTCCAGCATGGGCTCCTCTCTCCATGGGTCTGCAGGTCCCTGCCAGGATCCTGTTCCAGCACAGGCCTCCCATGGGTTCACAGCCCTCTGTCAGGCATCCACCTGATCTGTTTGGGTCTCCTCCATGGGTTCACAGCCCTCTGTCAGGCATCCACCTGATCTGTTTGAGTCTCCTCCATGGGTTCACAGCCCTCTGTCAGGCATCCTCCTGCTCCCGTGTAGGTCTCCTCCATGGACTCCAGGTGGATCTCTGCATCCCCATGGCTCTCTGGGGGCTGCAGGGGCACAGCTGCCTCACCATGGGCTGCACCAGGGGCTGCAGGGGAATCTCAGCTCTGGATCCTGGAGCACCTCCTGCCCCTGCTTCTGCACTGACCTTGGTGTCTGCAGGGCTGTTCCTCTCACTTGTTCTCACTGCGCTCTGTGACTGGCTGCAGTTACAGCTGTGCTATAATTTTTTTTCTTCTCCTTAAATATGTTATCACAGAGGCTTTGCCATCATTTCTGATGGGCCCAGCCTTGGCCAGCAGCATGCTCATCTTGGAGCCAGCTGGCATTGGCTCTGCTGGACGTGGGTAAAGTTTCTGGCAGCTTCTCACAGAAGCCACCCCTTATTGCCCTCCCAGTACCAAAAGTTAGCCATGCAAACCCAATGCAATGTCTTAATAAAAACCACAGTTTAATTATCTAGGGAGTGTGTAGTGTTTTAGACTCACACTTTTTTCTGTAGGTTTTTAAAAATTTTGATCCCTTTGTGTAATGCTGCATATTATAATTCTGCCAGGTTCACACACTGGTCTTACACTATTCTTTTTGAGTCTATAGTGAGGGAATTTAGCTTTCCATTTTTTTCTTCTCGTCCTCTTGTTCCTTCTATTTGTTAGGAAGTTTTGTACTATGCCATTTTTTCCCATGGCACTTTCTACTTGGCAGTATCAAACTAAGAGGAAGGAGGGAGAACAAGGTACAACTGGAAATGTTGACTGTGTGTGTATGTAAAGTCAACTCATTGGATATTTGTGCTCCTTAGCCAGGAAAACCTTTTTTAAACCAAGAAATACAAGCAGCTGAAATTCACAGTTAAATATGATTTTGCAAAGTACTGGTGTACCAATTTGGAACTTTCAGTAATTTTTTTTTTATAGTAGCATATTATGCTGGTACCAGTAATACTGGCAGTGCAGAAATAAAGGACAGTTTAATAAAAAAAGAAACCGAAAGCAGGTACTGAAAGAAAATGCTGTGATAGTGAATAGTATTGTCCCACCACCTTGAAGAGTATCTCTTTAAATTCTTCCTCTGGACAACTCCCGTTGTTCTACTAAGTAGTCTGTATTTTGAGGTAAGGGTTTTATGCTAATGCAGATTGTCAAATAATTTGTGTTTGTAGGATAAGCAGCAGTAATGAGGGAGTAGTGCATCCTTCTGAACTGTTACAAATGTACCTAACCAGTGGTAGCTGCACAGTGCAGCAAAAATCGTTTGACAATACTGAGGACAAAAGTGCTGCTACAGTTACTATTTTCTATAATAGATACAGTCATTACTTGATATCACAGCACAGTTGCTGTCACAAGCCATTTTTCCTGTTAGAAGGACTGTAATTTTTCTCTTTTATAGTTCGTATTTCAGTGCATTAGTGTGCTGACCATAATGACATTGACTTTCTGAGTTAATGTTTTTTTGTTTCCTTTTATAGTGGATTTTGTATAGAACATGAAAACTGATTAAAATGACCAAAATAAAAAATGAAAGTGAGAAAAAGTTTAGTTTTTCCTTTTTCTTTCTGGTTGCTTTGTCTGCTTTCTGTTATTTATTAGAAGTTTAGACAGTTTAGTGACTGTTTTTCAGGCACTTTTTCCTCAGTAGTGGAGAGATTGCGGTCTTTATGGGATGATGAATGACTCGTGGGTCTTCTCCTATGGAGTCTCCACGTATTCCTTCAGAATATTTTTTGCTATGAAATACTTTTTGCAATGTCAGTTACTGCTTAAAATGTCCTCTGTGTATTGTGCCCTGGTGGATGTTCGAACACATTCAGCCTTTGTTCTTGAAAGGAGAGCTCCCGGAAGAAGAGCTGGGGGTGGTGAATCTCCACATTCTTCAGTTCCGTGATGTTGCCACCAGATGAGTGCCTTGGGAAAACCTATGTAGGCCATCTGTGGATTTCACAATTTCTGTGGACTCATTCATTGGTTGCTCTGGTGTCTTCACCACTTTTTTTCACTACAACCTTTTTTTATGATGCTAATAACTTTTGTGATATTTAAATGGTACTGAATGCAAAGTTCGGGAAACATTCCTGGCACTGATGTTCTGCAAGAGACAAAAGTTACCAAGTAGGAATATCCCTGCATGGCCACTTGCAGCATTCATTGACACACAGATAGCTCAAACTGGTGTACTGCAGTGCCTGGGAACAATGTGGTGACAAATGAGATTAAATTGGTATCTGATCAGTTGTGGTGAATGGCTTTAAGTCGGTTACACTGTATTCCTTGTCTGATGAGGCTTGCTAGCAGCATAAGCTGGTGAATCTAGTGTCCTTGTCCTGGCAGGATTTAAATTATGCTAAATTCTTCTCAGAGTGAATGAACTTCTGATGATAGAGCCTGCTTAAAATGCTTTTATGAAAAGGTTTGCTGTCTGATTTTTATTGGAAATTAGTCTTACTCATGTTTTAGAAATTAAATTTTAATACATCTAATTAAGCATATACTCTGTGACTAGGAAAAAACCCATAAGAAAACTTATTTTCTTTTATGCAGACCACGTCAAAATCAAAGATGAAGAAAAAAGCAACTAAGACCCAAGAAGCCAAAAAAATCTTGAAGAAGAAATTTAAAGTTAACACAAAAATAGTTTTTACTGAAGATGGAGAGGTAAGATCAATTAAAAGTAATTGTATTTTGGTGGGAACTGAAGTTGTAGCTTCTATAAAGCCAAAATTGTACTTATTATCTGTACAAAAAGATACACTTTTCAAGTGTGTGGTTTTTGTAATTTGCTTACATTTTGCAAAAGTGTTCAGCTTCCATTTAGAATTCAGTTCCATTGGGGAAAAGAGGAATATTGAGTACTGACCTCTTTTCATCTTTGAATGTGTAAGATACTTGTATGAGAGCTGTAAGTGGATGTACAGAACTGTGTCTCTTTTCTGCCTATTATCTTCAATTTCAGGTGGAATCAAGAGCCTATTTTTTTCTTCTTACAGAAATATAAAACAATTTTCCTGTACCTGTTTGCCAAAGCTCCCCAAAGTCTTGAGTTAATGTACTGGAATTAAAAGAAAACCCTGGTTTTCTTCCCAGCATTCACTATTTCTAGATTAAAAGTTTTGTTAAGAAAGCTAAGGAAGTACAAAATTTTGGCTTACTGGTGCAGAGGTAGCAGTGCTTGGAAATGTGCCAGTTATTTGATTTGTTCTTTTAATAGACTCTAGAAAAATGTATTGATTTTAAACTGAAAGGAACTGTTGTGGATGCTAGTCACTCTAGGGTTTCCCGGTGGAAATAACCTCACTAGCAAGTGTTCGTGTTTCATGAACTTTTTTGACTTTTGATTTCACAGCTTCAGATGCTGTGTGTGTTGTTTTTCTATTTCCAGCTCTAAAAGTAATTTTTTTTCCTCTTTGTAATAATTTCAGTAAGGCATAAACTGAAAGAGATGTCACCTTTACAAGTATATAATTTGCTTTTCTGCCTAAATAAAATAAAGCATTTTATATTGCTGGTGAAGGGAGTCTAGCCATATACATAATTACTAACATTAGACAGAATGTAAAAGGTTACAGTGGTTGCCCCATTGACTGAAAACTGCAATGTCAGATATTTTTAGATATTCAGAAGCTGTTGTCTCAACTCAAAATTTTTATGAGAATGTTTTATGCATCTATGCAATGAAACAAAAAGGAGCAAGGATGAAGAGAAAAATAATCACTACTGTAGTTTGAAAAGCAATACAATAGAGAAGGGGTGACATTTAAAGAAACACAAAACTTGCATCTATGTTCTTGCTTTTTTCTTTCCTATGCTGTGTAAAATTGTGCTTTGAAATTTTGCTGTTCTATTCCACCTGCTCTTCTTTCATAAATTCCTCTAAAAATGTATCTTTCAAAAAAATACAACTACACAACTCAGTTTTACAAAAGGATGTAATTTTACATATGATTTTACAAAAGGAAATGGTTTGGATTTATCTGTGCCTGTCAAATAAAACCCTCTGTGCATTAGGGAGTTCTAAATGTGCTTGGTTTTGCATTTGTACTGAAAAGCTTTCTGTATTTTCTGCCATGTGGTTTTCTTTCAAGAGTTAGTACTCTACTAATCAATAAGTGAGAATATTTTGCAAAGGTTTTCCCTTGAAGGTGTGTGCTCATACCACAAGGTATAAGTTACTAGGTCATAAGATAGATGGGGATATATTTTGGTGAATGTATAGTCTTTGTCCTGAACTTAGAGTTTCAGATATTTAAGGTAAGCTGGATGTGTTCAGTAGGTCATCCATGAAACATTTAATCACCATTAATCATCAAACATTTCCAATACAGTCTTAGTACAATAATCAAAAAACCCTTCCATGTCTATTCTCCTTGCTTCCCTCAAAACATGAACCTGCAGTCACGCTTTTTTTTGGTGCACTCTGGAATAAAGGCTTATCTAATTTTTGTCTTGGTTAATATATTGGAAGATTGATTGTTTACAGGAAAGGTCTTGTTTAGATTTACTCACAGTTTATTCTGAGAGTCATTTCTTGAGAGCAAGTATTTTTTTCTCCACAAATGGCTAGCAGGATTAGAAATTACTTGTTCTAATCAGGAAAGAGGACAAAATAAGAGAAGAGATTCAAGTGAACCCACTAAACAGTAATGTGGTAAAATGGAGACACTACATTAAAATAGTAATTTTAACTGAATGTGATGTTAAATAAGGTATCTGAATTTATGTTTTCAAGAAGTTTTGTTAATTTGTTTCCTTTGCAGATGTTATTTTTATTTAGTCTGGAAAAATAACGTATTGGGATATTTAGGGCACGAAAAGCATGATGTGGAAAAAATTATTCTAACCATTATTTTTCTTTCTGGCATCTCTAATTCAGTTAGTGCAGCAGTGGCCACCTGTGCAAAAATCCACTTTGGCACAAGCAGATGAGGAAGATGATGCCAGTGGTATCAACCTAGATAAAGCGAAAGAAATACTACGTGAAGAAGACAAATTTGACAAAGAGGAATACAGGAAAAAAGTAAAGGAAAAACATAGGGTAAGTTGATTTCTACCTCAATTACTGAAGTACAGAAATACTGTGCTGTGGATTGCTCAGTGAGGAAAAATACTTAAATGCATTGTGAAATAAGTGTAGTACAAGTTCATTTAAATTCTTCAGTTTTCTTCAGGACTACTTTGCTCTCAGGAAAACTGTTTTGGTGTAAATGGCTGGATAGCACAAAGCTTTATTCAATGTTAAGTGTTGGTAGCAGTGGAGTTTTATTTACAAGTTTAAAATTAGTTGAGCTTAGTAGGAGTACCTTTGTTTTTAAGCAGTGTTCAGTGGAAGGGTTTGTTTCACCAAAAGAAAGTATTATTAGGCAGATGTGCTCTAAAACCTGCTGACAATGAAAGAGTATGTCTGAAATGTCTTCGGGCTACCACTTGCTCAGCATTTAGTATTACATTTCAGCTAGGCCTAAGTGTTATCTTTTTGTGTTGGTGTTGTTAGGGCTATCAGAATTTACTTAATATTTACTCAAATCATGAGTAATATGATGTCATATCAAAATCATGCTATGATTTTGGCTGTAACTTGAAATGATTAGTCTGGCTTCTCTCTTGTGTTTAAAAACCTTTAAGTTGCAGACCACTAGTTTTCCAACTGCTACTGTATTATTGTATTATTCTGTATGAACCAAAGCAGGGTTTTCTGACCTTGATGGGTACCTGTCATATAGAACACAGCTGTATGTCTTTGAGCTCAGGGGTTTTTCTGTTAGTCATTGTGAGGTGGGTATGGAATTCTCCAGATAACAGATGCATGTAAGATCCCAGGACTACGTGTTGTTAAAGGCCTGATTTGTACTCAAAGCTTCAAATTTCCGAAGTGTTAGAAAGTGTTTTTTTATTATCCTGCTCTGTAAATGCTGACTTAATTCAGTTTGACTTTCCAGTGATTGTTAGTAGTTAGTGCTAGATCTTCCAGTGTTTGTGAGGGTTTGTATTTGAATAAAATAATATGGAATAAATCTGTGAAAGCTTCAAGTTAAGTTTTGGCTATGAAGCATTCCAGTTAATGTCAAAGCATGCTTCACACATTTAATTTGAAAGTCTAGTGCTGTAGTCTTGTTGCAGTCATTTCACAAATACAAAAAATCTCACCTCATCTTTAGCAAAGGGTTGCATTTGATAGGAGGTGAAAAGAAATCATGTTTGCTGTGCTCTAAGTGAAATCATAGTCAAGTTTACAGAAAACAATGGGATCAGATTTCAAGGATGCACTTAATGAACAAGGAAGGAGAGACTGATTCTATGACCTTGTAATCAATCTGTTACTCACCTGCTAATTAATATACTTTGAGTAATGCCACTGTAAGTTTGACATCAGACTTCAATGGTAAAATACTTCATCTCTCAGTCTGTTAACACAGCTTCATTGTTATAGCACTGAGGAGAGCAAATCATGCTGACCAGATATTTACCTACATTCAAAAAAATATTTCAACTGTGGAGATACTATGGAAAGAGAATGCCTCTTTTCAAAACTTAAGTCAGGCAAAATTAACAGACTGGCCGCATCCATGTCATGGGGTTTTTTTGTAATTACGGAAAATGTCATATATGAAGTTTCTTGTAGCTTAGTGCACGAGTGTTTTTCACATTGCACCTAACTCTTATCCTTTATGAAATGAAATAAAAAAAAATAAATGATAGTATGTAAAAAAGAAGGAAATAGATTTTAAAAAACCCAAAACCTCTGTTCGACATACTGTGAAATGATTGTCTAGTATTAAGGGCTGCCATTCAGTCATTGCATGACTGACGCACATCTGACCTTGCTCAGATTTTTTATTTGAGATTTTACAATTTGAGGTGAAAAATACTTCTTATGTAAATTCTCTGTACATAAAGAAGTATTCAGTTACCTGATT
This sequence comes from Drymodes brunneopygia, assembly GCA_013400955.1. Classification (NCBI taxonomy): domain Eukaryota; kingdom Metazoa; phylum Chordata; class Aves; order Passeriformes; family Petroicidae; genus Drymodes; species Drymodes brunneopygia. The sequence continues at coordinate 359,758 of VZTZ01034068.1, read as the reverse complement.
GTCATTTAATTTTCGAAATAGTCTTATAGCAGTTTAGAATCCTAACATCCAAATTTAAATGAGATGAAACTTGAAAGGAAAGAAGGGGCAGGAAGCTGATAGGTTTTACTCTGGTAGGACCTTCCCGTTGTCTCACTAACCTTGTGGTTAAAGATGAACCTCTCTCATCACTACAAAAGGCATTCAGGATATCAATTCACTTCATATATTAATTAATACAGCCTTTATAAGGTAAAGCTGACATTACAGATTGATTCTCATGCTCTTCCTTATTAATAAGTCATCCATTTATGTCTGGGATTCTTGACAGTCAACTGTTGCTGCTTAGGAAGTAGCTGTAATAATAATTATAGGGAAAATATGCTGAGCCCTGCTCTTTGTCTCATCCAAGGAGAGACAGGCATACCTCCTTTCTCTTGGGTCATCTTAAGCTGGTCCAGTGATCAGAAGATGCCTTCTTCCAGTGATTCATTATGAAGCTGTATTGTTACTAGGTGGGAGAGATACTACTTAATTTTTTCATTACCAGAAAATATGTAATTTTTTAAACTCACACTGTAGGGGGAAGTTCTATGGCATAATTCAGAAATCCTAGATAGGTGTCATAGATAAACATTATTTTAGCCATTTCAGCCATTGTTTTTTCACTAATATGTTTTTGGAATTTATTGCATTGTTGATGGGACAAGTCATCCGTCCTTCATTAACAAAAGAATGCCAGGGGAAAATTTGAACAGCCTTACAGTAAAAGTGAATTACATGGCTGTTTTCACAATGACTTCCCAATGATGTTTAAAAATTCTCCCACTTCATAAGATTTCCCTTCCCAAAAGATAACAATCACTCGACAGCAGATACTAGTTGGGTTTGAATCTTTGGCTTACATCTCAGTGATATGAAAGAAGAAGAACTGTGCAAGTCTGTGTATCATGACTATACAGCAGAAGCCTGATAAGGTGCCTGATCATTGTCTGAATTTGTTATTAAAAGTTTGGTCCTTTATGTAAGCCTGACAGGCAAGTGGTGTAAGTTATTTCTTACCCTCATTTGGAGGGAGAGGGTGAAACCTAAAAGATTGAATATTCAAATGTGGTACCAATAAAGGATATGAGAGCAGTAAAAAGACTAAGAGACTTTATTTTCATGACTTTGGATTTTTTGTAAGTGTGGATGTCTTAGTGCCCTTTCTTGTGTCATTGAAAGAGGAGCTTTTTAAACTCACATACTTTAATCCCATCTTATATATCCCCTTGCTGGCATTCAGCAGAACCCTTTATACAAAGTCTTAAATCCATCACTTATGACTGTCATTGTTTCTTTTTAAATCCTCTGTGCTTCACTGTGAGCCAAAATACATCATGTCATAACATGAACTGTTATCTGACCTGTCCTTTCTGCAATAATGCTAATTATTTCATTCCCATCTTTGTTTAAATTTTCTTCCTGCAAGCAGACTGCTGTAGATTCCTGTCCATTTGACATACATTCCAATATCACGTGTCAGCTCTCAGTTTCTTGGTTTTCTACGTTGGCTGCTGAATTCTGCTACAACTCTCTTTTTCCTGTTTTGAAAAAGCCATGACTAAATCTTTCCTTTCTGCTTGTGCTTCAGATTTGTTCAAGACCCTTATTTAGTATTTTCATCAATTTAACTTTCTTCTGTTCCTTCACTTCCATAAAGTTTCAAATATATCTTGATTCATATTTCCTCTTCTTAATTCCTTTTCTTCCATACTGCAGCTGATACCTGGTATCGTTTCCTGGTGCACGTGGCAATCGGTATTTTTTTCTTTAAATCAATTTTTGAAACATGCTAAATCTATTGACATTATTACACAAATAGATTAGCAGGCCACTAGAGACAAATGCATTTTCATTCTGTATAAATCAGATGTAGCAGTCTGATACACGGTTAGATACGTGTAATCAAAAAGTCCCCTCAAGCTAAGTGTGTCTTAATACCTGAAGTCTCTACATTGGCTTGGAAATGGTGACTTACAATAAGAAAACAATTTACAGAAGGCTATAAAAGCAGATGTTATTGCATCCAGGTTCTTTTATCTGCCAGGTGGGTTCAAGTTTTGATTTAGATAGTGAGTGTATGTAGAAAAAGCAGTGTTTTCATAAAGCTTGTACTTTTATAGGTCATCTTCAACTGAGAATCCCTTTCTTATGGTTTCCTCAGTATAATCTTGAGAATTAGAGCTCTCTGGGAAAAAAAAAGTGAACTTCTTAAAATCAAAACATCCCCAAAATAGCTTTTTTTATTTTAAGGAGAACATGGTACATAAGCTTATTATGAACTTTCCTTGCAAAACTGTTTCTGATGAAGAACAAAACTATTCAGAAAGTATCCACAAGCCATTGCTTTTAAATCCATTTGTGAAAGTAATTTAAACGAGCACAGTTTCCTGTATGATCAGAAAAATGTTTTGATGCATTCGTGAGATTCTCAGATTAGAAGAGTTGTGTATTGCAGTGCCTTAAGGCTTGTGGCAACTTGCAAAGCATCTACGCTATAATTAGGTTTCCTTCATGAATCTCACATTTTATTATCCTCTCCTTCCTCTGCAAATATGGAGGAACTGAAAATCAGATGGATAGAAGTAAATAAAACTCTGAAGTATAATTGTAGTGTAATTAATGCTTACTGAAGTTTTGGAAGCAAAGTAAATTTTAGTGGTTGAGCACAAGAAAAGGACAGTAACACTGATCAAGATGATGTGAAAAGAATTCTGCATTAATGGCTGCTTAATGAAAGCCATTTGAAATGTGTAGAATGTTATAAACAGCAATAAAGTGAGAAGTGAATAAACTATTCAGAACATGTTTTGGCACTCCATTTTTCAAGTTTTCAACTGAAAATGCACTGTTGTTAGGAGGAAAATAGTGGCGGAGAGGGATTAATCTCACTTCTTAATAACTTCTCTTTCCCTATACTAACTCAAGCTCAGAAAAATGCCCATTGGTGCTGAAGGAAAAAGAACAGGAGCCTTAATTCTTACCTCTCTTTCCCCTAAGTAAGAAATGCTGTGAATTTTAAATGATCCATGTGAGAAGATGGCTAGAAGTATTTTTTTAAAATATAATTTTATTTGGGCAGTATCAGTAGCAAACAAGCTGAGACTGTCTTCAGAGGTCTGATACTGCAAGTAGTTATGTAGCTCCCTGGAAGACCTTAAACAAATATATTTATAGAGGGATGACTCAGTTAGACTGCGGGTGACTGGGGGATCTTTCAGAAGGTACTGCACTATACCACAAGTATGTATTTTAAATGTAATACATACTTCATATTTTTGAGACTCCTTGCATAATCTTCTCGGGATAGTGTTGTTGCCCAAAGGAATCTGGAGATATTTTGTGGCCCTTGTGCCACTGAAATGATCTTGATTTGTACCACTTGAAGTTTAGGGCTATATGTTCTCAGAGTTTTGCTTATGCTGTTCTTAATTCAGTAGAAAATACAGAATTATTTTAGAAACAGTACTGAAACACAATACCTCTCTTTGGTTTGTCTCCTGTGCCCTAAATGCATTTGTTAGTGGCATAGTGCATAGTTTTAATGAGGAGGAAACACTGAACTGTTTCACCCTCTGTGTGTTTGCTCTCCCAAATATTATTACTCTATTAACTGTTTCAAAGGCTAAAAGAGAAAATTCTTTGTTCCAGACTTTATTTAAAGACTATAATGAATTAAATAGCTTTCAGTTTCATGAAGAGAGTACTGAATTCAGATTAAAATTCATTTTTAAGAATGAGAGATTGCAGACTGGTAAGGGAAGCCAAATCCCTTGTGTTTGAACTCAGGTGGTTTCATCTGCAGGTGTTTTTGATGAAGCCTGCTGCTGTTCCAGGCTGCAGAATGAGCCCCCTGCATGTGCACTGCACAGAGGGGCACACACAAGACACACTCTGTGGGTATCCACAGAGACAAGAGGCTGCACTCACATAAACATGCACAGCACAGGCAGCACAAGCTTATTTCTTCTTGTTGGCTGATAAGGGCTGATGTTTACCAGCACACTCACCAATACATTAAATAGTAGAGTGGACCCTAAATATGTCTAATTTCATACCTACATCATAGGACCCTTGTGTAGTCACTGACCTCGGGTTTTTCCGTGTGCTAGTCCTTCTGCACAGTCTCATAGTACCTTTCAAATATTCCATTTTAAGTTTGTTCTTTCCCATGAGGCTGATAAACATACATAACCTGTTTTCTCTTTTTCTTACCAGTTACAAAGTTCTTTGTGAACCTTCCCAAGGTTGTGTGGCTCCTTTAGTGTTCATCTGTCAGTGATTTATGAGTTCACGTCTTTTATTACTGTCTGCCTTACTGCTCATTAGGGTTAGTGTATTTCATATTCACTTTATTACTTTTTCTCCTTCTTGTCTTTGTCTCAGTCGTAACAAGGTATCATTACAAACCACATTTTTATATTCAGGGTATCCCTACCACCCATGTGGCACTGCGTTCCTTGGGGTTTGCTTCATGGTGGAATGCTGTGGCCTTTATCTTGCCACGACCCTCACCCCATGCCTTGACTGAGCCATGGCCAGGATGGGAAAGCCCTTGGGGGAGAGCACCCTAGGATTTACTCCTTCCTTTGACAGCCCCATTCCAAATAAGCTTTAGGCTTCACCTCCCCGCCTTTACAAGTGATTTCTGTTGATGACAGAGTACTTACGATTTAAACGTGTTTGGTTTATAGTTTTACAAAACAATTCTAAAAGTTGTAGTGTATTGTAATAAATCATTGAATACTATATACCATGCTCAAGAAATGGAAAAGACTCCCCAGGTATTTCCTTTATTTTATAAAATATATGTTATATAACACAAGTCATTCAATACGGTTGAAGATTATTGCTCCCATGAAAAACAGTATTTTTAGTTTGAAATCAATCATTAGATTAATTCTGAAGAAAGGCTGCATCATATTTCCAAGGAAGTAATCTGAAGGAGTAAAAAATTGCAGTGCAGGATTATGCTCTTTATTAAGTAGTAAAGCACCCGAATAGTCCTGCACTTTGAGGTGGAATTTGTCAGATTACCATGTGTACAGTTGGTTTAATGTCATGCTGGGTGAGAATGATAAAATTCTCTCATGTAAAGAGTGTGCCAGCATAGGAGCAAAATATAAAGGGAAGGAGATTACTGTTCACCGGAACAGCAAAGAAAAGTATAGATGGAGAGATGTGTTAAATAAATCAGAGAGTATTACTTTGTTAGAAAAATCTATCTGAGCCCTTCCATAGCTTTTGTGTGTGGGCAGTGCTGCTGTTGTGCTCCAGATGCAGAGCTATTATTATAAGGGGGATGGACCCTGAGAAGTGGGTTGACAAGCATCCTGTTTCAGCCTTAGCAGCAGCATCCATCTGGTCTCCCTGTGGTGCCAGTGAAGGCAAGGGCTTGCTTGTTTATTTTTCACTTCAGCAGCTGAATGGGCTACACTTAGAGTTTGAAGTGTCCTTGGATGTTTTCTAAGAGTCTTGCAGCAAAATCAGAGTTCTTGACCTCATCTTACTGATGTGAAAAGTAAGAAAATGAGAGCACAGATGACAGAATATTCTGAGTTGAAAGGGACCCTTAAGGACTATTGAATCCAACTCTGAAGTAAATGGCCCATATAGGGATTGAACCCACAACCTTGGTGTTACTAGCACCAGGCTCTAACCAACTGGTTTGTGTACACACTAATCAGGTGAATACCAGGAAAATGCAGCTGTGGGTGGAGGCTGAAGTAGTCCAGGCATAACCTTAAAGTGCACCTTTACCAGCCTTAGTGCTGTAAGGGAGCTTCCATGCTAGGCTGCTTGTCCTGCTGAGGATGTACTGGAACGACTGCCCAAAATGCTGACCTCTGTCTGTCAGGCTCTGTGAGGCAACCTTGCAGCTTCTGACAGGAGCTGCACCCTTTCCTTGCTGAGGACCCAGGTACTGCTGGGTGCCTGCACGAGCAGGCACAGATACGTTTGGGGCTTTTCTGCCTTCTCTCAGACTTGGTGTTTGAGCTGGATATTTCATTATGGGTGACTGCGTTAAGGTAGCTCAAGAGCCTGTGACCTTTCCAGTCTTAAATGGTATCATCCCATAAAAACCTAAAACAACCACAAAATCAGATGAAAGGCATCATTGCTCGTTTTCCTCTACTTTTCTCTAGAATATATTAGCATGGTTTGCAGTGTAACTTCCATTGATTGGTTGTTAAGATTTTAGTTCACAGCTTTAACGATTACTTTTAAACAGTGTTAACTTTCTTCACTCATGATGTAATTCTGTTGAAACTGTATTTTGAATTAATGTTACCTTTATCTCTCACTGTATGTGTTTGTGTATATGTAGGTTCAGTCCCACCACTTTCACAGTAAAGAATTTCTTTGTATTTTTTAATCTAAACCTACTCTCTTTCAATTTAGAACCTTTACCCCATGTCCTGTCCACTGCATGCCATTATAAAAAGTTCCTTTCCAGTTGACTTACTGGAAGGCTACAGTTAGGTCTCCACAGAACCTTCTCTTCTCCAGGCCGAACAACCCCAATTCTCTCAGCCTGTCTTCATAGGAGAGGAGCTTCATCCCTCTGACCATCTCAGTGTCCCTCCTCTGGACTTGCTCCAACAACACCATGTCCTTCCCATGCTGGAACCACAGGGCTGGATGCAGCACTGCAAGTGAGGTCTCAGCAGGGCAGAGGGGCCCTCCCTGGCCCTGCTGCCCACCCTGCTGTGGATGCAGCCCAGGACACCACTGGCTTTCTGGGCTGTCAGTGCACATGAAAGCTTGTGCCCAGCCTCTCGTCCGTACACATACATTTAAACCAACTTACTTAAAAACTTCGGAAAATCTTTTCTATCCTTAAAGTATACTCAGTGTCTTCAGGTGTAAGTGGGAAAGGAATGATTTTGAGCTTTGTGCACTGGTTTCCTGTGTTGTTTTTGTTCCAAGAATGTCCTTTTAAGGGTCAGCTTCTGATAGCTTCTGTTTTCTTCTTTTTAATGAGAATGCCTTTTTTCCACTGTCTCTAAGACTTTTTCCTGTGCTTGTTTAATGTTTAAGATTGTCCCTGTGCTGTTTTTCACATGCCTTTGATGCCTACTCTATGTTGCTTTAAATTGGTGATTATTAGGTGTTTCAGTTTTCCTGCCTTTAAAGTAAACATCAGCTTTACAGATGAGGCTTTCATCATTATGTTTATACAGTTTGTTGCTTGAAGAGAGTATTTAATAGGTTTCTAAAGCTAAACATTGAGATTTAAAAAAACTCACAACAAAACAAACACAAAACAATGAAAAAGCTTTTGCTTTTTTCCTGGTGGTATTAAGATTTGCTTTTTTAATAGTAACCAATTTTGTGCTTAATTTCTAGATATTTTTTTTAAATAATATTCAAAGAAATACTAGTAAGTTGATTCAGTTTTACCTTTGAGTTAGAAATGTTGGTTTGTTTTGGTGGTTGGAGAAATGCTTGCATGTAGCTGGTTTGCTAGTCTCTGTAAGGAGAAATATTAAGCTACATAGCAATATAAATGTAGCAATGGCCATGAGCATGTAAACAGTTCAAGCTTGGTGTGAAATCTTGAGAAGATAACTGTGGGAAACATGTTTATTAAGTCAGTTTTCAGAGCACATTTGTGCATTAAAATTTGGGTGGAAACCAGCTCTTGACCATGGCAATGCCATAGAGCTACTCTGGACTTTTGAACAATTTTTGTGCGTTTTCTGCAGCACAACTGACTGAATTTAGCTATGTCCCACTAAAATAACAAGAGATATTCCGATATCAAGACATGGGATCAGGTACCAGTATTGACCAACACGTATTTGCAAATGACAGCCAGATTTTTTTGACAATGGAGTGATTTGTTCCAGTCCATGTCACCTATAAAGATCTGTTGTGTGGTAGACCATTACCTCAGCTGTTGAATAGAATGGGTTGGTAGCTCCAAATTATGGCATCAGTATGTAAAAGAGTAGTTATTAAAAATCTAGTGTTAAAATGATGGATCGAAACCTGAGGGAGTTCTTGAGTATTTAAATAAAAAGACTTCAGAGGACTCAGATGAGCATGAAATTTTTACAGGAAATAGATTTGCCACAGGCTTTTTCAATGCTTTCAGAGTTAAATATGCCGTAATAAGCATTAGTTGTGTTGAGTGAAACTTCCTTGCCTTCAGGTAAGCAAATAGAAGAGGTCAGTGAAATTTTAGTGTGGAAAAACTGCAGCCTATCATCAGCTAAAAGAATTTTTTTATTGTAAATCTGGCCTATGCTAAAAGAAAAATTACTGTATGAAACAAAACTATTCATAATACATGGAAATAAATGCTGTGTTTTTTTTATATTGCAGTACATCCTCTGGACAGTGTAAAATGAATTCTTAAATGTAGAAAGAAGAGAGTCCAAGGAAGAGGGGATTTCCTTTGGGAGGGAAAAACTTTCAAAATTGCTGGACTTAATTTTTTTTATAACTAAAAACTTGGGGTTTAAGCTCTCTATTTATGTGTCTTTTACATATTCCTGACCTCACCAGCTAGAGACAGCTGCCATGCTACTATTCATTTTTTTTTTGTCTCAAGTTGAGAACATGGAATGTAAATCTTGGAATGTTTATTTAAGTGTGTTGGAGCTTTAAGAATTAACCAGAGTATGAGTTTTTGTTTTAAAACCCAACAGTAAAAGGAGGGGGAAATGAAATGTGAAAAGAAGCCACTGACAGACTTCGTAACTTCACAGTTAAGAACAGCAAGTAGTTCCATATATTAGACACAGCTTTATCCATGGTTTGGGCTCCTTTTAGGCAGAGCTGGTTCTGTTGTGAGGTCTAGTGCAGAAAAGGTAGAAGGTTTGTAACTCTTCTTAAAAGCCAAATGATTTAGCCATATTCCATAATGATGACTAAAAATTTTTATCCCTTTGATTACTGAGGTTATAACCATCCTTTTTAAGTAGCTGTGTAAGTGTGGAGAAAAACTGATAATTTGCAGTAAAAAGCTGACCGAGAAGGTCTCTGAGCTGTTTAATACCATTAATGAAAAACTGAATTAAAAGAATATACTAGCCAGTATAGTGGGTGTGTGGAAATTAGATGTATAGTGAGTTGTATTTATATATTTTTATCAGAGCAGAAGCTGGTTTGTAAATACATCTGTGGAATACACTGAAATTTCTACATGGCTTTCCACTTGAGTGCTCCAGTCAATAAATTAACATGACACAAATTAAACAGACCAAAACTTCTGATAGTGGCCATAAGTTAAAACAAGAGATTCAGCATGAATGTGTGGGGAACTTTTTGTGTGTGAGGACAGTCAGGCTGTGGCACAGGCTGACCAGAGATGATGTGCAGTCTCCAGACTTGGGATTTTGACATGGCCGGATGAGGCCCTGTGCAGCATGGTCTCACCTCAGAGCTGACTCTTCTGTGAGCAGCAGGTTGGAGCAGAGACCCCCTGATGTTCTTTCCAGTTGGAATGATCCTGTGAGCCTTTGATTGTGCAGTGTTGTTTGGAGTGTATTGGCTCCAAACCCTCTTTCTCCCCTGCTTGGGGGGAAAAAAAGAGGTCTTGACAGCATCTCCTGGTGATTGCTTCTCTGTCTTGTTTTTCTCTTGTGCTCCTTATTTCAGTCTCTGGACGTATTAACTTTAGAATCTTTTTATGTCTTTACCGTTCTTTAGAGACTAAAGTATATTATGCTGTCTGTGTACTCCTCTTCTGTGTCCTTTTGTCAATCTTCTGCTTTCATAGCTGTCTTCTCAGTGCTCTGTTATAAATCCCTTGAGCAGGAACTTTGCAGCTATATTTGCTCAAGCCTGTAGCTGTAGTTAAAACACTGACATTTCATACACCATATAATTTTTCTATCCAGATTTTTCTATCCAAAATTTTGTAGACAAGTCAAAAGCTGCTTTGTAATATCTGGTATATTACTTTCTAGCTCTGTTCTCTGTCAGTTTTTCAGGGGTAAAGTTTGAATATTATCACGGTTTTAGCAGAAAAATGAGAGAACCCCAATGGTTACCTCAAAGAGTGGAGAATGTGCAGCTAAACAATTGCAAGTGGAGGAAATGGAAAACTTAATTAAGTAATTAGAAAAGCATAAGTAAAAGTGATTAGAAATTTATACAAATTTGACTTGGGAGAGAAGGAATCGTAACATGGATGATCGTGCTATGACCATGATGCATAGGTCTACTTTGTTGGAGGAACTGCATGTAGACCAGGCAGTACTTGGTCCTGGTGGCTTTTGTTGTCCTGTATGATGCACTTGTGGCCTTAAATGTAATTTTTTGTTTGTTTGTTTAGTTGTTTCACAGCATGCATTAAAGGCCCTGGCATGTAACTCTGAGTATATTGAGTGGTTGGAATCAGGCAGCCTTGCACACAGCATTGGGGAATTGTTTTGTTTTGATTTGGGGAGAAGAGGTTGACTTATGCAGAAAGGGGCTTTGAAAATAAGCTGACACTTATGTAGTCTGGGCAGTTGGGAGAATAGAAAATGGCATGTACCTGACAAATGTCTCAAAACCCCCTGAATTTAGATACCAATTTTGAAAATATTGGTGGTTATGTTCTCCTTTTCCCGTGTCTGCAGTCAAATGCTGCTTTTCCAAACAACTTTGTGTGATACCTACCAATATGTTTTGGCAGCATCATTGTGATGAAATGGCACCAGGAGTGCTGAAGCTGTAGCTTTCTCCTTACTCCCATGAGTGAGCTGATACATTACTGGTCCTCAGCCTTCCCTGTGCTGAAGTGCTGACCCGGGAGTGATGTTAATGCCTTCTTTTATGTGGACTCGACTCTAAATGTGCTGATGCCAGGATGGCCTGTATTGCTCAGAGCAACTGAGTTGTATTTCAGAGACATTTTTATGCCGGCATAAAAGAGTTTGAATACCAATGTCATCAGCATCACAAAGAGAAGATGAGGGAGCTGTATGCTTTTCTGGAGGATGTGCTCTCACCTGAATTTCTGTTCTTTCCTCATGAAATAAAGAATTTAAAGGATGTTCGGTTGAGAGGCCCTGACAGTCTAAATTAGAGATAATACTTCAGTTGGTGTAGGAATAAACAAAAGAAGCAGCAATAAATGTCATTTGAATTAAATATCTTGAGCATTTCTGTATGCTGACAGATCTAGCAGGCAGCTTTGGATGAGTTTTATCACTGCATTTAGGTCATTTTCCTGTAGCAGAATCTCTTTGTTGAAGAGAACTTTGTTATGGTTTCTGAATCGATCTACTTACTAAGCAAATGCTTTTGTAAAGTGTTTGTTGGTAATGGAGATATGAAGGGAAGAAGATGTTTTAGCTTTCACTCCCCAGTTAATTCAGCAATTCTGAAGTTAGAAAAGTTTTAATTTTAGTTTGTTAAGTGGATTTGATTTCATTTTATGTCACTGAAAAATGAGAGAAATTTGATCTCAGTACCATTTTAACTACCTTATTTTACAGACAAATACTAACTCTGGTAAATTACTCAGCTGCATTATTCCTTTAATAGTAAAAAGTCTTGATAAAGATAAAATAAGAGCATGAATCATTCTTGTAATTTTATGATATGCTTTAAGAGCAAGAAGAATGAATATTATCTCATTCAGATCTTTCATTTTTTGTTTTCATCAGTAACATGTAGAGTGAATACCACCAGTCAAATATGTATGCATTAAAAATATCTAGATGGCTCAACATCAGTCTTAAAATATTAAAAGAAAAAAAACGAGTGTTTGCTTTAAAACTGTAAATCTTGTTTGTTTCAGGAGAAGAGGCTAAAAGAAAAAGCAGCAAGGAGAGAAGCCAGAAATAAGAATGCACAGGTAAGGGTTTTTGTTGTTTTGATCAAGCTACGGGTTGAGGTTTGAAACGGTTTTTAAATTGTCTCGTTCCTTTCTTTAATAAGCAGTGTTGTGATTAATGGCTCTTTAAAGACATTTTCTGTTTGCTTGTCTTTTCTTACTCCTGTGCTCTGATGTGGTTGTAATAACTTGGTGTAAGAGGATACTGAGAAAGCATGAATATATATGTTTGTATATTTATAAATATATAAAATGTTTGGAAGCCTTTTGGAATTTCAGCCTCTTCATTATGTATATCAGGTGAGTTGCAATTTCAGCTGCAGTACTGATGTCATTTTTTTCTCTGAATACTTAGGTCATGTTCATAATTTTCAGGCAGTGAGATTATTTTTTTGTGTGCCAAATCTTGCTCCAATCTTCTTCTGCTGAAGTTTTTTTTAAATAGCAAGTATTTACACTGAAGTTAATTCCTTCCCCTCATTACCCCAAACAAAACCTTTGTTATTCTTTTCTTCATGTGTATGTTACTAATTTCCTAGAGGCTGCTCTAGTTTTTCATGTTGCTTGCTTTGCAATAAACTGAGGTTTCATTCAGCTGCCATGATTTTCTGGAATATGGACATGGCGATGTGTGTCTTTCTCACACTGCATCTACTGCAACACATAAATAGTTACAGTTTCTTCTTGGCAGTTGGCAAATATCTTACTCCCCTGAGAAAATTGTTCGATTTTTGCAAGCTGGCTGTGCTCTGGGAGGTTTAAGTATAGGAAGATACTTCATTGTGTAGCTCTGAAGTGGAAAGTAATTACAGTTTCAGATGAAAAGCCTAGTTACACTAAGTTTTAAGTATGATTCTGCCTTCAAAGATGGCAAGCTATGAGAGCTGTTGGCATCATGACTCCCCAATCAAGCAATAGAAATTTTCTGTCTGTAATTGAATGTATAAAGATGCATACTTTTTAATGTATTTAGCAAGCATTTTAGGAAAATTATGGAATGAATAATTAACAAACATCTTAATAAAGGGAGAAAACATTGATCAAATCAGACTGTATCACATTCATGAATACTGCTTGTTAATTTTGCCTCTTTTTAAGGAATAAAATGTTATTCAGCAGCTGTGGAAAGAAATCTGTTTCTTTCAAAATTATCTACTTGCTGATGTACATCTCCTATCCTGTTCTTGGCCAAGCGAGTGAATCTGTCTGTCCTATCGGAAAGTGAATGAAGTTGATCCCTGTTGAGGAATGATTTGTCTGTTGTGGGGCTGTGTGTCCATGGGCGTGGTATGGGTTAAATGTGGAGCCTTAGCCCCAAGCCCACAATTTTATGCACCTCTCTTCTGTGCAACACTTGCACTCTGAAGGCTGATTTACTAGTGCTGGTCTGGTGTGAGATTGGCAAATGCCAATTGAGGGTACCAGCTGTGCAAACCTGCTATTGTTTTGACTTCGTTTTATTCCTGAAGTGCTCAGCTCACTCTCTGCAGCAAGGTGCAAGCCTCGGGAGCTGACATGTCTCCTTGATGAAAACTGTTGTGCTTTTTCTGTTGTTTAGAGGCTATTCTTGCCAGAGCTCTGTGCAGCAGAGTCCTGTCATTTTCAGTGTGGCTCATTTCAGGGAAAATGCTTCTTCTGGGAAAGGCTTCCAGCTTGGACCTGGGCCGTTCATGCCTGGAAGTGGAAGGGAGCAGTAGACAGTAGATAAAGGTGCCAATTTCTGTCTGCTGGGTGTCTGAGGAATTAATTAAGAACACTCCCTGCTTCACAGGATCTTAGACATGAAGCCAGAGTAGTTGAAGCTCTCCATAGTCTGTGGGGGATATGACTCAAGCAGCTCCTTCAGGATACCCAGGGGAATAAAGAAGGAGGAAACAGTAAAACACAGAAACTATTGGAACGTAAACCAGTTTAGAAATATATGCTCCCTAAATCAGGAGTTCAAAACATGTTAACGTTTTTACTAGTACTTTCATAATATGGCTGGTGACCCACTTATTCTGCCATACACTACTCCTTTGGTAATTAGTAATGTTTTCTTAAAAGGGAAAGCAATAAGGAGAGTCAAAAAAGTGGAAAAGGTATTTTAGCCATATTAATGCAGTCTAGCAGCTGTAGAAAAGGACTAGATCAACAATTACAAGTAGCCAGTCACTTCAAAGCAGCTGTGATCATAATTTGTTTTCCCACATCTATCTGCTTTATCCCCTTGTTTGTTTTATTAACTGTCTCCCTCAGGCTTCAAGCTCCTTGGGTTACAAAGTAGTTGCTGTCTTGCACTAGTACACAGCCCACCGAGTTGGACATGACTGAAAGAGAAATTTACTTTCCCATTCTTAGTATTAGAATTCATAAATAATTATTTGTGAATTTAGGGGGAGAAAAAAAAAAGAAAAATCACAGGAGAGAAGGACATCCTCCCTTTTCCTCTGGTGCTGCAGGAGCAATTGCAGGGAAGATTTTGCTTAGCCTTTATCATGCTGGGACAGGCCAGGCTTGCTGCAGCTGGAATTGACTAACCAAATTCTGGCACGCTCTGCTGAATGTGCCTGAGCAGGAGACTAGATGAGTAGGTAGCTGCAGTGTTATTGACTCCACCTTGGATAAGTCTCCAGGCAATAAATAAACTGAGTAAGAAGTGAAGACTCTTAAAGGATGCTTTGGAGAAAGTATTTCTATGGGTTTATGACTATTAATTAAATTTTCATGCAAAAGGGTGTGAAAATAGATAAAAGAAGTCTTCTCATATATTCTTATTGAGGAAAACCTGGAAATTTAGGGGTTTGGTATTTTTTTAATCACAAGATGTTTAATTGTCTCCCATTTTATGAGAATTTGATGTGATATTAACAAATGCAGTGTTTTAAGATGAAAGAAGCACATACTTTGTCCTCACTCAGTACTGATTAAATTACAGTCGTCAAGCCCTCCAACAGATTTTGATACTGTTCAGTTGAAGATAGTCTGGAGAAAATTAGCAAGAAACAGTCTTTTGAGCAGGAAGTAAAGCACTGAGCAGCAGCAGCAGCAGTGACAGTTGCCCCAGTACCGGAGCTGGGTGTCACTCAGTGAAATCAGCCCCTGGCCTCAAGCAGGACATCCCTGTGCTCGTGGCTTTCCACTTTTTCTTCTAGAATCTACACATACTGGTTTCTTAGTCTACATAAAGGACTTCTGAGTTTCAACCAGCATTTAAAGGTTCTTGCCCTGCTTGCAACTGTTAGCTGCATTGAAGCTAAACAGGACTGTATTTCTCCTTTAGTGATTTTAGTCTTTTGCTGTCCTGATGCCTTAGAGCACTACTGATGTGTTGAGAATTATGAAGTGAGGAAGATTCTGATTTCTTTTAAAGAAAATTGTTTTTGTAGGAAGGAATTTTCTGGGAGCAGCTAAACAGGTCTATGCTCAAGGTGGGGGAGCAGAGCAGGACTCTGGAGAAGGAGCTGTTCCCTGCCCAGCATTGATGTGCTGGGTGATCCTCAACTATCAGCTCCCAGCATCATGCAAGAAGTGATAACTAGTCCCTAAAAGAAGGCATTGATTGCTATCTTCTGGAAATAGTTTGGACATCATCTGTAAGCAGTGTCAGGAGGTAAAACTTGCTCAGTCATGACACTTTGGTGCATTGATTCAGGTTTTGGCAGTCCTACAGCAGTTACACCACGCTGGTGTCCAAAGCAAAACAAAAACCTGACAAAGCTCTGACTAGCAGAGCAGAGGCTGTTTATCCAAGGTCCATAAGAAAAATGTAGCCTGCTGAAAACTTAAAGAAATCCAGCTTGAACACATATTCCTTACTGAGATGTTTTTTCCTATTTTCACTGGACAAAATTGAGGATGGGGATTCTTACCCAGCTGGAAAACTGACTTGTGGAAGAATTCCAAGAGCTCAGTTGTCAGGGGTGCTTTTTCTTGGGAATGAATGCTTGCTGAATAATTGTAGAACATTAAAAGATCAACAGCGACAGCGGGATAATAAATATGCTTTAGCTTCTCTCCTCCCTTTCTCTCCTGTTCTCTCCCTAATATATTTTGCTATTCCCACAGGAATTAGTGCTTGTGTATGAGATTTTACAAAATATATACTGTATATGTATTTTAAGATTTTTCAGAGTCACAGTGAATCTTTCTACTGTTGTGAAAGGATTTATGTGAGTACATGTACAAAATACACATGGGTGAGCAGGGGGGATATGCTCAAAGATATGGCAGATTCAGGCATTGATAACCTGCCTGTATCACATCACTGCAAGCTGTAATGCTCGATATAGCGTTCTCTTTTCTGCACCTTACACCATGCTCTGTTGAGCTTTTAACCAGAAAAATGCTTAAACTCACCATTTTGTTTTAATCTCCAGCATCCCCATGGAATTTGAGATACACTTGCCAAATGTAGCTCAAGAAATCTTTGCACCATGTGGGAAAATTTAAACGGGAAAGAAGTCAAATCCCTTGGATAGCTGTGGCTAATAATCCACTGATAGAAATATATACTTCAGAATATCGTGAAAATTCTCCATCCATTGTGGATCATTCCTGTAGTTACTGGGTTTATATTACCTCTGCTTCTACCTTGAATTTCCTTTTTCTTGAGATCAAAGCCATGGCTTGTGCTTAGTCTGGAGATGCTGGATTCAGTTTGAATGTAAACAGTAATTTCAGTGTGCAGAAGAGATTTACAGAAATGAAGGAGGGATTTGGTCTGTGCCTCCTGTGAATCCAGGTTCCCAAATCCCCTTGATCACTAGGGTCACTGATTATTCTTGTGAAATGCTCATGGGATGCCTCTGATAACTGGTGGTTAATGGTGAAGATGCATTGTTCTGGATCACTTCTCATGACCCTCTCATGGATTGTTGAGGAGTCATTGCTTTAGCTTCCTGTGATTTCTGGAGCTGGAGCAGGGTTTCAGGGCTGGAAAATTCTGATGGTCTGGAGGATGTTGAGATTGTGAAGTTTGTTCATAAGGAGGAGAGGGTTGTGTTGTGCTGGTGTAGCCTCAGGACAGGCTGTGTCTTGTCACTGCTGTCTGGCAATCACTGCAAAGGACTAAAAATTATTCTTCATCAATAATTATTTTTTATTCTGAAAACCACAAAGAACAGCAAAAAATGAGGTAATGTTCATCTGCAAAAACTTCCAGTATGTTTAGTGTGGGGAGCTTACAACTGAAATCACCATGTCAATTTGATCCCTTTTAATAAGTCTAAGTTCTTTCTTAAAACAATCTTGTTAACCTTGGTTTAGAAGTAGTTCTGCTATGTTAACTCTTGTGTTCTGAATGCATATCCAAAAGCTGTAAGTAGCTTTATTTATTCAATGCAGGTTTGAGTGTTTTGAATTTCCTTGAGAAGCTCTGTGAATAAACAGAGTAATTTGGGATATCAACATCTTAACCTACTAATTTAGTAATTTCATTTCAAAGTCAAGTAGTGAAATGGAAAATGAATTGCTGATTCTGAACTACTTGTATGCTGAAACATTTTTTAAAATCAAAGTATTCTACAGTATTTTAAGTTAATATTTGAAAATGGGTATTATGTGCCTGTACAGAAATGTTACCTGTATTTTGCTTTTTGAAAATAACATATTAATTCCAGTTAATATAACAAATTGCTTTAAGTAAAGCTGTAATGTCCTGTCTTTTCTGCAATTAACAATTTATGTGATTAAACCAATATTTCAGTGTTGTGACCCTGAACAAGTTACAAGTAAGGATTCTGATGGATTCATTTGCCAATTACCTATGCTTCTGTAAACCTTTTCATTGCAGCCAACTGCACACTGAGGATTTCAAATATATTTATCAGATTGACCATTTAAACTAATTGACCATGGTTATAGCAATTGAATTTTGAGTATAATGTTTGAAACGGTTATTTTTTATCATATGTGGTATGTGATGAGAGCTTGCTGTTCTACATGCCAAAAGCTGATGTTTTACCAGTTACTGAGATGATTTTTTTGTAGGTTTGGCACAGAAGCATAGTAGTGGGACTGTGGACCTTGCAAATACTCTCTTATTCCCTAAAGTTTTACTGATGGGATGAGGTGGATGCAGTGGATCAACTCAAGTGCATTTTCATTACTGTATCTGATACACCTATACCTTATTCCTTGTTTTGTGTTCTCTTACAGATTTATGGTAGAGAGGAAACTTCTTTTTTCTTCAAACTTTTGAGGTTTTTTTCTAATTTTGGTGGGTTGCAGTTCTAGGGGAGCTTTTGATGAAAGATGTAATACAGATTTTTAAGCAGAGTAACAGGATTTCTGGCATGTTAGGGAGCACAGAGGTTATTGTCTTAATTGATTGTAAATGGTTGTTTTAAATTTCTAGGGCAATACCGATGAAATTTGTCCGGTAGACTCCAGTTATATTATACTGTTTAATTAGTTGTTCTTTAGGAAATACTTTTGTTTTTAGAATGTCTGTGTAAGTTTGATAGCATTGGAACAGGGGTTTTGGAGACTTCTTAGTGGCTGAGCTCCAGAGCTTTCAATGTGTTAAAGACTATAAAATTTTATTTATTTCAGAATCAACAATATTTTGGCATTTTGAGGGGAAAAGAAATGCTCAGGTTTTCTTATTGAAAGTTTAGGCTATGAAAATTGCAAATTGAGTATGTACGCATTTCACTCTTCCTCATGACTTAATGTGGGTTTGTAATCATTCATTTGTATCATACAGTTACAAATAACTCTTAGTAGTTGTAGAATTGAGGAATGCTTTGACACCATTCCACCCAAGCTCTTGGATGGGGCTCAGCAAAGAACTGAGTGTTTACTTGAGTCACTGCTTCAGATCCATCCCTCTGTAGAGCAAGGGAAGTATGTATTACTCTGCTTCATTTTTACTCTTTGCCTGTCTCCGTGGCTGTTAGGTGCAGGATTCCACCATCAGGTTCCTGCCTGCATATGGCAGTGTGATGGAGCGCAGGGAGAGCAATTAAAGGTATCTTTCACAGATACCTTTCTGAGGCTAATGATTAAGCCCCAGTAGAAAAGGCTATATGCATTTTCTTGTTTGAATACACACTTTATCAATTCAGGCAATGTACTCCAATTCCCTGCATGTATCTAGAAAAGCAGTAGGTGTGCAAGAACCCAGAGAAGTGCTCTTAGTGGATTGTAAAGTGCAAGCACATATATTCAAGGGCAAAGACCTTTCCAGCTGAATTTCAGATTTCCATTTCAGCTTTTCTGGAATGTTTTCATTGTAACTGTGTATCACCATATTTTGTAAACTGAAATGGGGAAGAAGGAAAGCACTGGGGTGTGGCTTTGTCTCCTTTAATGTCTGAGCACTTCATTTTTGCATATGGTGTTTTGAAAAGGTGGCAAGTGTACAGTTTAAACATACCTAGCTGCTTCATTGTGATTTGGAATTTATATGTAAATTTGCAGCATCATTTCTTCTTGGCTTCCAAAATTTCTTCTTCAGTTTCTTCACTGATATAACACTCTCCTCAACAGTCTCTGTCTGAGCAGAACATGAAAGATTGCTTTGCCCCTTCCTGACTCTGGCCAAGGAATATGCTGGAGCAGCATATCCACCATTATGAAAAGAAGAAAAAAAACAAAGCTGTTCTAAAATGTTATAAACATTTCTTTTCATCTTAGTAAACAGACCACTGAAATTATGAAATATGAAATTAATTGTAATGATACCTCATTTGTTTATCTGCTTTATGTTACTTGTTAATAGTGTTTAGTAACCAGTATTTGAAATTTCTCTCTCTCTAAAGCACAAAATTTAAAGGTGTTACTCAAAGCTTGTTTGCTATGTTCTGTACGTGTTTAGCAAGCTGTTGTTTATTAGTGTGGAGTTCTTCTTGCCTTTGGCTCACCATAGTCCTTTGATGCCATAATCAACACAGTACAGAAGAATTGCCTGGAACTGAGCTTTTGGAGGTCTTTACTCTCTTTGCCACCTCTGCCCATAATCCTGAAGAAGTGGCAGACTCCAGCCAATGCAGACATACGACCTTAGGCTTACAGCAGCTTTTGCACAAAGCTTTTATTTAGGAAGTGGGCATTTTCTCTGGATTGAGAGGTCTTTTTCTGTTCTGTTGTGAAAAGCCATTCCTCAGTTCTCTGTATAAATATTGTGCAGATGACTGTGTTTCACAAGTAAGCTGTATCAGACTGTTCGAACTTGTTTATTTTT
Source organism: Drymodes brunneopygia (assembly GCA_013400955.1). NCBI lineage: Eukaryota > Metazoa > Chordata > Aves > Passeriformes > Petroicidae > Drymodes > Drymodes brunneopygia. Next base: position 339,791 of record VZTZ01034068.1, on the reverse strand, counting down.
CACCTTGGCTTGTTCTGGTAGTACTCTGAGCTGCTTTGCAGCTTTCCTTATATGTTTGAAACTTTCTTAGATTATAGACTTCAGATGCAGGACTTTTACTTTGCTCCATATCTCAGATGTGAATTTAAGAATGAGTTAATTGGCTGATGAGCAGGGGTAATCTTTCAGATGTATTTTGATGACATCCTCATGCAGCAAGTAGTGGTATTTAGTTTTAAATTAAGCAGTTCTGTTTTCTCAGCAGCCCCCCCGTTTATATTCTTGGAATGTGTTGCTTGCAGTATTGTACATAGTTTGCTACAGCAGTCGTAATTGCTAGTAGTGATGAAAATTGATTTGTGCAGTCAGAAAACCATTATCTGCATTCTGACTGATAATGCTGCAGTTGCCAGCATTTTAAAATTCTTCTGATAGCTGTTTTTTCAGAATGCTCTGGAATCCTGCAGTCAACAGGATTCCAGTTGCTTTATGTTGAATCTTATGTGAGCATTAAAAGAGAAAGAATGAGCTCTTTGTGGTTCTCTCAAATATTTTTTTCCAGAGTTTTTAAGGATTTAGTGTTTTGTCAGTCCTCCCTTGCCAAGTATACGAGATCAGGAGTAGTGCAGTATCCCTTGTTTTACCACTGTGGGCAGAGATTTTAATAAGTTTTCTGTTCTTTCACACTATCAGCTGCATTGATAAGCCAAGCCGTTTGTTAATAGGAAATGCTAAGCTAGGAGCTAACACAAGTGGTTATTTAACACCTCATGGGAAATCTGGTAAGCCTATACTTCCCCCAAATGAAGCTCCATCTTGGATATGGAGTCCATTTGGACCTGGGTCTTTCTGTGTTGGTTCCCTCAATGTTTCTGTTCTTTAAGGCCTAATGTTTCCTTTCACTTTTTTTTTTTTTTTTCTTTCTGTTTTTCCCTCTGGTCTTTCATTAAATTTTTTGTGGACTTACAGGTTTCTTATCTCTTGCTGTTTCCTTATCCTGTTTTCTGTTTCTTTTGAGGAGCTAAATTCAAGCTGCTGTTGCTTCTATTTGGTTACCTTCTGCTGTGGGGAAACCAAGAGCAGAAGCAAGGGGGAATAACAGGAAGAAAGATGATAGCATCATCTAGTAGCAAAGCCTTAGGAAATGTGCTCAGTATTTTTAGGGAAAAGTTTTGTGGGGGTTTTTTTGTTTGTTTTGTTTTCTTCACACTGTAAGGTCTCATATTTTTCTGACATTCCTTCAAATGAATATACAGTGGTAATATTTTGCTGGGCTGTTGCTAGGATTCAAGTTTTGAAAGACGCCTCTGTCCAAATGAGGGTGCAAACGAGACCATGTGCCAAAGTCAAGAGTACAGGTTTTATTTAACAGTAAATGTGAAGTACAGGGAGGAGTGGGGGGTGAAGAGAAAGAGAGAGAGATGAGTAGAAAGAGAGTCACTACCATGTGGGTCCTGCAGTGTCCTGCTGGCCCTTTTTCTTCTGGTCTTCTCTGTGATGGGGGTCCTGGAGGTTCTTACGGACACTTTTATACTGTCCAGGTCCCAGGTTTGCACAGTGTAGATGCATTCCTACAGCTTGAGCTGCATGTGTATGAGGACTTGCTTCCTTTCTCACAGTTTGCCATGGTGGGAATTTTTGTAGATTTACACTGATCCTTCCTCATACTTTAGGGAAAATACTTACAAATAAGTAGAATTTTCTTATAAGCAGTTTTGCAAAGCAAACAGTTACGACTGATAATAAGGTAAGTTGAGCATATTCCAGTAAGGCAGTCAGCAGCATGTAATAGGATTAGACCTGGTTTATACAAGTATATTGCTCTTCTCTCTTCATTCTTTTTTGGACAATCCACCAAGGCTTTGAAATTTTCAGCAAGAAAAATTCTGGGTGGACAAGGGAAGGTGATTGATTAATTACAGTCACAGTAAACATACATTTACATGATGTGCGTGAGCCACTGTTTAAGGTGAAAGCTGATAAAGATCATTAAGTTTCATAATAAATGGCAGTCTCAGTTCATTTTCTTTGCTAATTCAAATGCTGTAAAAAATGCCAAAAGTTATTAGCATTTTTTATTTCCCATCACCTAATATTCTAGCAGACTACATATCTACAAGGGTCATTATAACTATTCAGGGTATTTACTAACTTAAAAAATGCATAAAATTTATGAAATTCATCCTTCCTAGGTATCTGTGCAGCATAACTCTATGAATAAAACCAAAGCTTTTGTTTATGAATTAATTTAATTCATAGTCAATCAAATCAGAGTAGGATAATGAGAAAATAAAAAATCTCTTTAAACACCTTCTCCCTACCCCTCTCAGCTTTCTGGGTTTAACTTCAATCCTGAGTTCCCTACCCAGAGCAGGAGGAGTGGGCTGTTAATGTGTCTGTGGTCAGTTCATCACACGTTGACTCTGCTGCTCCTTCCTCCTTAGCAGAAGGACTCCTCACACTCTTCCCCTGCTTCAGTGCGGGTTGCCTCCCAGGAGAGACAGTCCTCCACGGACTTCTCAGCATGAGTCCTTCCCCCAGGCTGCAGTTCCTCACAAAGTGCTCCAATGTGGGTCCCTTCCACAGGGTGCAGTCCTTCAGGAGCAGGATTTTGCAGTGTGGATTCCTCACACAGTCACAGGTCCTGCCAGCAAACCTGCTCCAGTGTGGGCTCCTCTCTCCATGGGGCCACAGGTCCTGTTGTTGTGGGTGAGAGGGGGAGCTCCAGGCAAAGTTTAGTAGAGAAGCCATCCCACTGAGTCACGAAGTGCAGAGAGGACTTCCTTCCTTTCTGAACTCCTCAGTGGAGCCCCAGGGAGACTGGATCTGATCTTAGTCCCAGAATGTCAGCACTTTAAATAAATTTGTCCTACAGGATTAAAGATGTCAAATCATATATTTTTATGTAAAATTAATTATTTATTATGACAAATGATTAGATAAAAGATTTTAATCAGTATTATTTTCTACACAGTATAAAAACTAAAACTACTAGTACCATTTAGAATAGTATAGTGCACTATATCAAAGCAATTATATTAAAGCTAGCAAAAAGAAACAATTATTAAACAGAGATTGAGGTAACTCACCATACCAACGATTGTGGGCAGGTCTCTTCACTCAGCCTCAAGGAGTATCTGTGAAGAGACATTCCCACTTCAAAGAAGGAAACTTCATACACACACTCTGAGAAGGACAATGTTAAAAGAACCTAATGTATGAAAGTGGGCTGGACTGTTAGAGTGTAAAGTGATTGACTGCCAGCCATATGTCTTCAGGTCATCTCAGGGACTTCTCTGCCAAATCTTTGGCTCACTGTCAGGGTGTTAGTTTGGGATTGGTGAGACAGACCGGTTTCAGCATAATTCAATACCAAACCCAGCACAGATGCCCCCTCTCAGCCCACCATTGATAGCTTGCAAAACAGGGCATTGCTTGAGTTGTTTGACCACGTTCCAAGGGCGAAGAGTCCTGCTATGATCTGCCAGGAGCCTACTGGAGTGTGGGCTTCCCACAGGGTTACAGCCTCCTTCAGGCATCCATCGGCTGTGACCTGGGGTTCTCCAAAGGCTACAGGTGGGTCTCTGCTCCCCCATGGAGCTCCATGGGCTGCAGGTGGACTCCCCATGGTCTGCACCACAGAATAGAGGAAAACCTCTGCTGCCCCTGCTGTAGCTCCCTCTGCTACCTAAACTTTGCCGTGCAAACCCAAGACAGGGCCCCAGTTGACAGATGTAAAGCAAAGAAAAAGCTAAAATTAGAAGAGGTAAAAATAGAGGTTGGGAAGTTGTCTGATTGATCTTACAAGCAACACATTTCTGCTGAATTCTGTCAGATTTGCTGTATTTGTTAGGTCAGACTGTGGCTCAGACAGTTCACAGAAAAATAAAAAGGTGTCATGCTGAAAAACATGCATTCAAAATTTGTTTTGAAGTCTATAAAAGATTGACATATCTTTAAAATTGGTTGATATGGCCAGGATGTTCAGATTTGTCCCTTGGCAGAAGGACCAGATGACTGTTTCAGCCTCAAGACAGGAAGACAAATTATTTATGAACTTTGAAGGTAATTTACTGAGAAGCTTATCAGAAATACTCAACTGTATGATGCAGTTGGTGAAAGGACTTTTGATGTCATAGTATTGCATCGCAAAAAGAAATTTTTTAGTGAGTGTATTTGTGGGGGAATTCCATCCAATTCCCTCTGTTGCCAGTGCATGCAGAGTTTGTCTGTGCCATGGCAGAAACACAGGTCTTCTCTTTGGTTTCCCTTTTTCAGGGCTGCCATGTGGACATAGGTGAGGAGTAAGCTTGGGGCCGTACTTTGCAGAATGCTGCCCTCACTGTACGAATGACTTTATTCATTAAAAGCTAGACATTGCTCCTCTGAGACTGGACTGCTCTGACTGCCATGGGTTGGCAGCACTTTCTGGGTAGTCAGTGAGGGATCATTGTGAGTTCCTACTCTAGTGCATCCTGTACAGTTTTTTAGTGTCTCAGTTCTCATAATTGATTATGCCAATGATACTGAAAACATTCAGAAAACACTCATAGACCAAGAGCAAGAGATTAGTGCAGATACCTGATTCACCAACTAACATATGAATTCTGTTAATTTGCTCTGCTTAAAAAGGATTTGACATACTCAATTCATTACTACAAATTGATGAGATTAGTTTTTCAGGTGCTAAAGGAAATCTCCTGTATTGTTTATTCTGAAAAGCATTTGAAAGACAATTCCCTGTGTAATTCATTAGGTATTGCATTTCCAACCCAGCCTTCAGTTGAAATTGTTCTCAGATTTTTACAGATTCTGTAATTTTACAAATTGCTAACTTCATTTTAGTGTCAGACACTGAGTGAAATAAACTCCTAGAAGGCTTCTAGAGCATTAAAAGGATTAATACAGCCTGCATATATAGAAGTGCTTGGGGATTTTTTTTCGGTCACTAAGAGCATTCACAGTAGCATCGAAGTGTTCTAGACTTCTGGAAGGAGATCCCTTTGTATAAATATCACTACAGCTGTTAAAAGATGGCTGAAAGAATATTAGATACATTAATCAGTCTATAATCCAAAGTTCTGATCTGTCTCAATAAGCAGATATTGACGTAATGCAAGGATCATTTTGTGGCCATTTGAGACCTGTATTGTTCTAGAGGCTTTCCTTATCTTAAAATCTATGAATGTAAGGATTGATTTCTGTGTTCAAGAATGCTGTTTCTGCTTCCGATTTTTAACTTTTTATGTTAGCAAGAGTAACCAGAAAAATTTTGTTCCGTTCTGGTTCTTGATAGTCAAAACAAAGATAATGGCTGACTCAGTAGCCCATTACTGACTTAGGGATAATGTCTAGTGAGGTCTTTTCCTGACTGTGAATGGTATGCCTGTTTTGGAGCAGATCTGTAAGTCCCTCTGGAGAAATTAGGTAGACCAAAGTGACTTTACAAGTGGGCAGGCAATGTCCCTGGCTGGGGTAGAAGATAAGCAGCTTTAGTCTGAATGGATCTGCTGAAGCATTTCTAATTGACAAGTAAAAACTAGGAGAGTGATTCACCTAATCCTTGTTGATGTTCTTGTTCAGTAACTTCCAGAGGAAGGAAAAGTACAGTGTAAACTTTCTAGCCAGCTTGAGTTGATGTATAGTGAGTTTTAGTTCTTTCCCTAATCTGGTACAGTGACTCCTACTGATCATGCTGTTGTTTGCTGTCTCATTTTAAGCCTGAAGTTAAAATATTAACAATAGTACTGATAAAATACCAATTCTCATAAACATTGTATTTTTGCTGTGTGTGAGAAATGCTGCCATAGTCTTTTGGTTTCATGTATTCTGTGTGTCTTCTGGCTACAGCCTGAGCAGCAGGGTCCCAGGAAGGAAGAGCACATATTTGTTCACTAGGTAGTGGCAGTAAGACCTTTCCTGGTTGTTGAAGTCATAGAATGAAAGAATGGTTTGGGCTGGAAGGGAAAGGTCATCTAGTTCTAGCTCTCCTGCCATGGGCAGGGACACCTTCTTCTACACCAGGTTGCTCAGAGCCCCATCCAGCCTTGCCTTGAACACTTCCAGCTATGGGGAATCAGCAACTTCTTTAGGAAACCTCTTCTAGTAAGTCTAGAAGTATTCCAAAAAAGGAGAGTATTTTGTAATTATGTGTGCTATCGGACAAAGATGATTTGGCCATAGTGAAAAATTTACGTTGTAAATAAATTTTTCTGCAGTTTTTTTAGTGTATATCATCTAGACCTCAAAGCAAACTGCAACTATTTTCCATATTATCTCCAGAATATGCACAACAGAATAGTTTCAAACACACAGCAAGAAACTGAAATTTTCAAGTTTGGCTTTTTTTATTTGTTTATTCTGCTTTGTGGTGATGTTAAGTAGGACTTGTGCTTTGTCCCTCTGCATACTGATGTCTAAAATTACCTTTGGCAGTAAGATGCTTAGTGTGTTTGAAGTTGTCTTAATATAGTACTGTCCTCAGAAAGGCACTTTCAGCTCAAGCATTTTTCAGATATTTGGGTCACAAGCTCAATACTAGAATGAAATAGTGTCATAAACAGTATTAAAAAGAATGAGCTACTTGCCCTGATATTTTTGCCCTGCTGTGTTTCACTATAAAACAAAACCACACAGCATCTTTCAGAACCTTTTACTCTCTTCTCTGGCTCTTAATTGGTAGTTCGAAACATCAGGTAGATCTATAGCTGCTAGAGCTATTCATCTGTTACCCTCACCTTTCATTGGAAATATTTTCAGTCTGTTTTTGCTTTTAGGCAGCTGTAAAATGCTGAAGATGTCAGCACAGAAGTCTCTTTGCCCATCAGCCATTACAGCTATGATTTTACTGTAATTATAATACATGCACTTTAAGTATGGTATTTCTAAGCAAAGATAATGAGTTGCCTATTGGAAAATTGTGTCAAAGGCTGGTAATAAACTGCTTCTGTATTGCAATACCAACAGCCATCTAACTTATTGAAGAAGCAGGAAACATCCTCTGTAATTCTAGTCATATTTTCTAAGCTAGCCTTAGAACGGTTTTCTTGCTGTAAGGAGCTTCTAAACCAAATGAGTCTTTCATAAGTCTAAATGAAGGTATTTCTAGAACATTCATTGCTGGTGAATGCAAGTGTTATTTTAAATAGTATTATGTAAGTCTTCATGGACTGAATTTTTAAATTGCCATTTAGCTTTGAATTCTGAAAAGCTCTTCCTTGCGTGCTACCTTGACAAGTTAATAAGTTGTTATCCAGTATGTTAGACTGTCTAAATTTTGCTGACCTTGTGATTAGTACTAAGTGTCTAGTGATCTTTCAGTGTGTTTTTCCTCACAGTAGTCTGTAATCAGGATTTACTTCTGTTCACATGTGCAGGCAAAAGCAGAGGCACATATTGAGTGACTTCCTTAGACTTTTTTTCTGTCCTAACACACTATTGGAGCTAAGGCCTTGACTTTATGGAAGCTCTTTTTAAATGCATTTTTGAAAGGAGAACTTGAATATAATTTTACATTTTCTTAATATCTGATGATAAACTTTATTTTACAGAAAGAAGTAGAAAGTAATAATTTGGACAGTAGCAGGCTGTGTTTTTTCCAAATCAAAGTCTTGTATTATATGTTCTTGTAAGAAAAATATTTTAAAGTAGCTTAATAATAGTAATGTCTCTGAACAAAAATATTGATTTATTAGCTGAAAATGGTCTTAAAAAGTAATTAAAATGATTCATATCAATGGCATGTGTTTTCATGGTCAAGTGGTTAAAGAGGCTCTCAAAGATTGTATCAGTAAACTGCATTTGAAAAGAATCAGGATGAGATACATCGGTTTGACTTCCACAATCAGGTCATTAAGTTACGACTAAAGTTAAAAGCAAGTTATTTGTGTATCTTTCACGTTGGTATAGTAGCGATACATTCCACTATTAAATTTTGCTTGCAACTTTCTGCTTCCTCAGGAAACTGAAGTTGGGATACATTGCTGAGGAGAACTTAAAGTCTTTCAGACATACCTCAGCGGTACATTTTGCTCTTGGGTTCAGGATTCAACCTGTCTCCAGATATTTTATATATCTGTTTCTTTCTGTCTGAATCGTGAGGATTGAGGGTTTGTTTTGCTCTGTAATTAGAGGAACGGCACCCTCTGTCCTGCTACAAATTCCTAGCTTTCATGAGAGCTAGGAAAAGTCTTTCAGAGGCATTTCATTGTTGTATTTTTTGGTACTTCTGCAGGATCTGAGGTTTCTCTTGTCAAGTTTGGTGTTTTAGCGTGTGGCAGCAAGGTTGTTATGGAATGCCTGCCTGTGCCTTCTATTCCCATGTTAATTGAATTTTGATGCTATCTAGATTTTGTTTTCAAGCAATGGAATTGTTTCTGCATAGTAAAAGATAAAGATGTTGTTGATGTAGTGGCACTTCTGACATTGTGCTGCTTATAAATATTCTTGCTCTGGATGTGATACTTACTGTTTAGGTGGTATCAGAGTTTAAATAAAAATTACAACCAGTTGCCTCAGATATTCTGTATTTTAATCTCAATTACCTGAAACCATGCTTGGAGTAGGTGTTCTAATTTCTCACTTTTCCCATTACATATATATATATAATCAGACAAGAAAAAAGCTGAAATGGTTAATCCTGACATTACTTTTGTGTACTGGTAGGTGATTTCTTGTTGATGTTAAAAGCCCTAACACTTTGAAAGGGCTTATTTCTTCTATGATTGTGACCTTGCCTATTTAAATTCAGCTCCAGTTGAAAAGAATGCACCACCATCAGTCTACAGGGTAGCACTTAGTAGAAATAAAGAGAAAACATAGTTTTCAAGAAAGTGGCTTGATGCAAATGCATTTAGTTGAAGGTGTTGCTCTGACTTCCAGTCATCCAAATGTTATCCTGAATTATTTTTTAACAAGTAAGACTGTTTTTTGCATATGCCCTCATGGCAGCTTCATTAATTATAACAGCACTAAAATAGCTGTATGCTGATAACAGTTTTTAATTTATTTTTTTACATGAGGTGTTCATAAAAAAACCTGCTCTGTAGTATATTTATTGGAGTGTTGCAACATTATAAATTAAATAATAATTCAACTGATTCTTGTAGCTACCTCTTCAGTGAGACAGAGTGGACTTCCTAGCAGAGAAGCTTGAACCTGATACCCCTGTCTAGGTCACGTGGTGGCTGACTAAGGATTAAGATTTCTTAAGATAAAGTAAAATATCTTTCTATTTTAAAGATATTTTTAAAGTCTTAAATCACAGACCATTTAATAGGGGTGATGTAATTTAAATTTAATTTTAGTTAGTGTGCAGCCAGAAACATTTGAACAATGAAAGGGCACAGGTCTCCTCTGTACCAGGTGCTATCAAAGAAAGAATGGTTGGAAGCACAGCCTGTCTCAGATATTTCAGATGTGTTTTGTAATTTGAATTCATAGGTTTCTTCCCATCTCTCAGCAAGGAAACTAAATGAGAAAAGCAACCTTGTGTTTTGTTTTGTTTGATTCAGCACACATTTGTAGTATCCGTCATATTTGTCAGATTGCACATTGATTTCTAGGACTGTCGCTCAATGTTTTCTTTCAACAAGTCGGTGTAAATATTGTTTCCATTAAAGTGGCGCCTTTATTTTATGGAACTGGCCTATCTGTTGAGAAAAAATGTACTGAACATAAAACAGCTTGTGACAAAGCCATGAGAAATTTGTTCGATTCTGAAAATGCCTACAAGTATTTAAGTAACTGAAGAAATGCACACTTTACAAATTAACATATATAATTAGGATTTGTTGTAAAAGCCAGTAATTATTCAGGTAATTAGCTAAGAACAATTGAGCCTAGTCTTCTTTTGAGCACCATCTAAGCAAGGATTAAAGGTAGGGCACTATAGACAAGAATTTTTTTTAGTTTTACACACAAAACAACACTACCTGAAAAATCACAGAGCATAAAGAAGTACATTCTAGGCGTCTCTGTGAGCAATAACCTGGTCAGTTTGATACATCCACAAATACAAGTACTTTGTCTTCACTTGATTTTAGAAGTTGTTTAGATTGAAAATTTGATCAGCTGTGTGTAATATCTGATAGGTGATAATGCCCATTTTAGCACTTCAAACTAGCAGATTAAAGCAAATATGCCTGTTTCCCCTGAACCAATCCTAACTGGAAATTGGCTGCTTTCTGCTCATGACTTACATGGTGAATGTTGATTACTGATGGAGAGATGTCAGTTGATTTAATTAAGAGTGACTTGGTAGATACTGAGCTAATCTTCTGACATAAGATTGTCACTGACCGTCTCTGTAGGAGTGCTAGGCCATTCAGTTGTGTCAGAAAAGCTCACCTATTCCTGAAGGTAGCTTAAGTGGTTATTGCATATTCTTCTGCATATCCCCAGAACCCTGCATAGGGGATCCCATGCTACTGTGGTTCTGGACAGCCTCAGGTATGGTAAAACTTTCTACAAAAAGATATTTTGTTTGTTGAAAATTATGCTTATCTCTGGTTGGAAGTACTCTTGGAGAAGTAGGCATGCTGTTTCAAACTGGAATGGATAAGAAACTTAGTTTTGTTTCTTTTATGTGAGTTCATTGACCTAATCAGTCTTTCACCCTTCCAGTGTAGCCTACTGGATTTTTTTTTTTTATACTTTCCTTAAATACAACTACCTGACTGTTGGAAAACATCTAATTGGTGTAGCTATGCAGATTTTCTCTAAATATCTGAAACAGGATGTAGTAAATCACTGCACTTATTAACAGATTAAACAGAAAGTAGTTGAGTGTAAAAGAATGATAGACCAGATAATTAAAAGCAATAAAGAAATCTTGAAAATGTCAGATGCCAACATTATTATTGTTAAATGGGCAAGCAAATTAGTAATGATAATTTTGGAGAGGTTAGTGAAGTTTCCATTAAAGGTACAAAAGCGTGAAAGGGGTCGGTTTATGTGCAGCTCACTTTTTCTTAGTCAGTTATTTTTCTTTAATGTCAGAAAAATTCTTCAGGTCAGTGTGCAGGGGGAAGGTCAGGCTTCTGTATGGCGTCTGTGAGGAACTAGTCTTCTGTTCATAGGCTGTCATTTTTGGAATAGTGTGAACCTCTCTCTAATGCCTGATACAATTCTAGCAGTCCCAGCTTGTGCATGCATACCTGCATTGAGCAATTTCATTTAATTCTCTGTTTTTGAAAGTGAGAAAAACAATGGACCTTAAGTCTCTTTCACAAACATGTCTGACTTGCTGAAAAAGCATATCACAGAATGCCTTAAATTGGATGGGCCCTTCAAGATCATCCAATTCCAACCCCCCATATATGAATAGGGTACAGGGAGTTGAACATATACATGGGATAATACTATTCCTGTGCTCAAATCACCATTCAGAAAAAAAATATATCAGCATCCTCTCAGTGTTGGAAAGGTTCCAGATTTCACTGCTGTCAACTACATTTTGTACAAATGTGCCATGATTATGTATTTTTTCCTCTAAAATGACAATATTACCCATCTGTGTAATTATTCTCTTTAAGCTATTCATTTAACTTGTCTACACCTTTTGGAGAAAGCAGGACTTTAAGACTGAAACCTCTTCAGACTTATTACAACATATGCAATGCATTGATTCTTGCCATTTTACCTGTGTTGGAAAGAAAATAAAAGTCATAAATAAGGTACTTGCGAGTGGAACACTTTGGGAAACTTCCATTTCGGGTTTGTCTTTATTCTGCCTCATCTTAATGAGCCACATTTGTTCAAATTCAGAGGTGTCAGTGGAGCAGCAGTAAAAACATTCTGGTGCAGCAGTTCTTGTATGTTGTGTAGTCACTGGCTGTATTTAGCATGCAGGAGGTTTATTGTTTTTCACTTCTCATTCTTTCCAAAAGCTATGGTATATAATTTAGTGCATCTTCATTTTCAAGTAACTCTTTTTTAACACAGGGAAAGTGACTGCAGCCATGCATTATGCAATCCATATCAAAAGCATTGAATAGATGGAAAAGGTGAGGAGGAATAGGAAAATATAAACAAATTTGACAAACTGCTTGTCCAAAACTCTGGAATCCAGGAAAATTCTGTATTGAAATTCTGAGTATTTTGCATTTGCAAAATAAAACCATTTCATCTTGAAAGTACAGTACATCGCATGTCTGTGATAAAATGGATTTAACCATTGTGTTAGCAATGAAACACAAATGGCAAAGCTAGAACTAAAATAGCTTTCTAATATTTGCATTTCTTCTTACGCTAATTATGTTGTGGTAGTTCTCAGTTTTAACAGAACACATCTTTAAAGCATTTTATTTGCTTTGTGTTGTTTATGTATATCCAGTATTTTGTCAGCATGTGTTCACAGTCTGTTTGTTACAGGAAATCTATAGTCAAGAAATACTATGAAGAGTTTGACTCATCCTTCAGATTGTATTCTGCACAAAATCTTGGCTTCTTTAAAACTTTTGATAAGTGCTGGATATTTTGTTTGTGACTGTCATCTGCTCAAGATGTTTGTTTACCCAACTTAATGCACACAAAAAGTTTTGGAATTTCTTTGTACCAATACATGACTATGCCCATCATACATGGTTGGAAAAGCAAGAGGCGTTTAGACGTGTTGAAAAGCAAATGCAAAATCAGAATTTTCTTCTAGTTCAGATTGTTTCAGAGATATAAAAAAAAAGACAGTTTAAAGCACCATTTGTGCTGAATTAGTACCTAAACTTTAATAGGTGCTGCATTCTACCTATCTGATTTTCAGGAAATTGAGTGAAATTAGTCAGATAAATCTGAAATTCTTCGTTTCTTCTCTTGGATAATTAAGTAGATTTCTCTCCAGCAATAAAACAGCTTTCTGCTCTTCTGATAAAGCTTTTCTTCCAAGAGACAGTTACTTTCAGCTTCTGCTTAATACATTACCCAGTAAATCTGTGTTTGTGCATTTGATTGATATCAAAGGACTAATGTAGAATTTGTAAATACAAATGTGCTGATTTCAAGGAATTTTAGTTTGGACTTTTCTGTAAAGGTATTTGTTCAGGTCAAAATGCGAATGCTATAATATAGGGCTTTATTAATAAGAACTATTTCCTGGAAATGTAGAAGGAGTAACCTTTGAAGAAAAGCATTACTATGGTAGAAAAAACAGGAACAAACCAACCTCAACCCTACCCCTCTTTTGTGTCACGGTGTCAGTACTTCATTTTCATAGGTGTCCTGTAACACAAAATACTGAATGCTTTAACCTGTGCTTCCCTTGTTAGAGAAGTATTTGGTTTTGGTAATGTGTTCTCCGAGTCAATTCTAGTTTCATTTCTTGCTTGAGACTAATTTGAAGCAGTTCATTTTATGAGCGGAATATTTAGAGGGACAATACTTGATGAATTTGCTGCAAAACCCAGTGGGTTTTTTTTGGATGAGTGGTTAGTCTGATGTATCAGAGATGTCCAAGAATGTTTCTGAGTTTAGCTTTTGATAATTTATTTCCTGGGGAAAAAAAAATTGCAAATAATCCATGTCCTCTATCACCCATTGATCTCATTTATCAGCTTGTTGTCACTGGAAGTAGTATTTGGGGTGCTAAAATGGATTGCCAGCAAGCTGCTGAAGCTCTCAAAGAAACTGATCACCTTCAGTAGTGGTGCCTCTTCATCACAGCTGTGAAGAGAAGCTACGGAACGGTGACTTGAATTATGCCTTTAAGAAAAGGCATCTACAAATTAATTTTTAGTCTTTTTTTTACTTATACATAATGTACAAAGCAGTACTCTGTACTTATTTAATAAAAATAGACTTTATACAAAAACAAGTTTAATTAAAACTCATAACTGGAGATGTCAGAATGCTGATCATAGGTCTGAATATACTTCTTTCTAAATTTGGTTATATATTCTGAATTTCATGATGGATATTATGTACTCAGTGCTTTGGGAAGTCATGCATAATGTAACAAGGATATTCAGTTAACGGTACCTCTAGCAAATGTTCTCTATGCTAATGTATGCCAAGTACAATGTGATGTAACAAATTATTTATTTATTTTCAATAGATCATTAAATTTTATCATCAAAATTTTGTGAATCTGCAAGAAGTTAAAAAGGAAGCATAAGCCATTTAAGATACATGTGTGAGGAGATAGGTTTGTGGATGCAATCAAATCATAAGTGGATTTTTTAATCAGGTTGCTCTTCTGAGGCAGAAATAATTTTAGCGACTCTATAATGCTGAAATCCTACACTTGTCTGTGGCAAAGACTTGTAGTCCTGAAGATAGCAAAAATCCTACTTTAAAAATAAAATGTTCCCCTTGCAAAGATGTGTGACTGTGCTAAGAGGACCAGGCACTTAGGGCCCACCATTTCTCAGTGGAGAAATACTGCAGTGTCTCTGAAATCAGTTTAAAAGTCACAGTTCTTTTGTTTGTCTGATATTATATAGCATAACAGATGCAAAATGTTTCTAAGAAAAAAAAAGTGTTGGTTTTCATATTAGGTCAAGAATTGAAGAATTATGCAAATCTAAATAGTCCAGCACAGGTAGTGGAGAAAGTAGTATTTGAATATAATTTCTATGTTTGGGGTATGTTGGTTGTTCGCTTCAGATTTTCGTCAAGATTGAAATACTAAACACCAATGACTGCTAATTGATCCTTGAGGATGAGTCTCAAGGAGGAATTAAGGTGGCCACAGGAAGCCCTGTCTGACCCCTTGGCAGTTTAGGAAATAATGAGCATAATAAGTTCAAGCATTTGTTTCTGCTAGAGGTGAAACACCCCAGCAGGGCAATAAGTGGCAGTGTCTACACTCAAGCCAGTGGCTGCTGTTTTCAGTTTGCTCTTCTTGTCCCCAGTACTTACTGATGGATGGCAAATGGTAATTGCATGAGGACTGTGTAACGCCAGAGGTCGGTAGAGCAATTGAACTATTTGCACTGGAGTTCAGAATGAGCAGTAAAGTTAGGCTAAAATTACTTCTCCTGACCGCTTTCTAAGTATGTTATGATTTATTTTCAAATCAATGAGATTAATATTTATCCTTCTTGTCTCCCTTTCCTTCACATATTCTACATATGTTGCAACTATTTGGGGGAATGGGGAAAAACTATCTTATATTTATTAATAACATGATATATAAAAATCATCAGCTCAATAACAATAACAAAAAGAGTTATTAAAATACATCTTTTAATTAGTTCGATACATTCTTTTATTTTTGAGAACTTAAAAATGGTGGCTAAAATGAAGGTATTAAGGAATGACCTATGAAAAAATTTACTAGAAAAATCTAAAAAATTATTCAAGAAATAAAGTTGCTGATTAAGTTTCAGATAGAGATGTGATTTAGAGAACAATCAGGGAAAATTAACTGCTTTTTCATAACAACTTGTATCCTTTCCTAGTTCTCAAATACTTCATTTGTTTGATATATTTGATAAGTTCAATTCAAAGTGCCATTGAAACTTGAAAAACTTACTAGGATTTGAGAAACTGCTTATCTTTGTTTATTCTAACCATCTTCTTTCAGCCTGTGAATGTAAATTAGGTTTGAGTCTTTTAGCCGTACCAAACTCTCTTAAGATTTAGAAGTAGTAAATTTTGCTAGCAGCAGAGAATGTATACATAAATGTTAAACTTATAATACAGCATCTGCTCGGATCAACTTAATTTTGCCTCAACATATCTGCTGTATTTAAGATGGACCTATTTAATTAGAAACTTTTTAATAATATGCATATAATATACGTATTTTAGAAAATGATTAAAATTCTGGTTGGAATCTGTTTCAATTTCAGATGGAATAGGAGTCAGCTTGACATAATCGTGATTAAAAAATGAGTAATAATCACTTGGCGAAAAAGTGATGGCTCTTCTATCATTTGCTAATGCAAAAGGAAAAACTAGGACTTTAAATAATTAGCATAAAATGCTGTGTACATATTTTGTGTTAAGTCCAAAGTAAAACAGCTGTGCCCCAAAATACTGGCATTAAAAAAAAAGTAGCAGTGATTACATGTGTAACATACTGTGGGAATTAAAAGTTTCCTGATTTTAATGGGGTTTATAATTAGTGATTCAAATCACTGATTTAAATTGATCCCCCCTGATGTTGGTCTCTCTGATTCCTTGAGAAACGGATGTAAAGTAGCATTGCTTTAGTACAGTATGAATAGTGAAAGTTTGTACCTGCCTGTATAACGTTAATGACATTGTCTAACCATACCTAAGTTGGATCATTCAGACAGTTTTACCAAAATGTAATTTTCAGGGAGTAATATAGAGCCATGTTTCACAAAAGCTGTTCCCACAGGAGCTAAATGCCAAGATAATCAATCATACAGCGTACTGCATCCCGTTGTTATGGATATAATACATTATTTATGCAGTATAAAGATTTTTTTAATGTTGTTGAAATGAATGGGCAAGCAAATGACAACTCTAGGTTATAATAAGTTCTATGAGCTGAAAATTGCAATTTCCTAGGTTAAAATTTGTATAGATGCCTTCAAGTATAGATGCTTGCAGCAAGTTAGAAACTGATTTGCTGCACGTGTGGACTTCTGGGGAGCAGCAAGAATTCTGTTAGAAGTCTGTAGTACATTAATTACATATACAGATGAGTATTTGTATGCCACTTGTATTTCCTACTGAATCCAAGAGTTGTTACTCAGACACTGTAAATAGGGTAAAACTTTCTGGCAGCAGTACAAAACCCAAAGTCTGAGATAGCACAGTTTAGGTTCTTCAGTGAGCCATTGCATAGGATATAATTAGGCACAGATTTAGGCTTTTGATGGAAAATTGTCTCAGCTTTCAATTTTCCCCTCACTGCATTGTTCCAAACATTTTGTTTTTGCTGAGAATGAGATAGTCATCTTCACCAAATTAATTTAATAACCTCTTGTATTTGTATGAGAAGCCCTAAAAGATGTGATAGAAAACATAACAGCGGTGGAAAAAGCAATGGTTTCCATGAAATGAAAGTGACCTGCTTCCCTTCTCCCTGTCAGATCTTTTGGTTAGTTTGAAGGGAAATTTGCAGTCATACCTGAGAGTGGTCTTGAAATTGTGAGCATTACCACTCTGTGGCTGAAGAATTCTGGAGCTGAGAGACTTCCGGGGTTATCGGCACAGCACTGCTGTTACATACCATGCCTTGATATATTTTATTACTGTTACCTACATACTTTTTGAGCCCATGTAAACTCCTGTATACTTTGGCAAAGCATTCATAGCTTTGGCAAAGAGAAGAAGTGCCTTTGTGTGTTCCACCATACATTCTCTGGTTCTGTTATGGTTAATTTCATTCTTCTATACCTGGGTCTGTTCTTCCCCTTGGCTGTTTTTCTACAGACTTTGTATTCAGCTCCTGTGCCATTCTCATGCCTTCCTACTCTCCCCACTTCCTACTCTCTTCCATTTTTAAAATAGGTTTAGATAGCTCTTCTTTCCCCCTTTGTCATCACTGTCATCTCCATCAGATCTTCTCTTGGTAGTCTTCCTCTCTTAGGCCCTCTCACTTTTGCCTTACAATTCTTCCCTGTTTGTCTTTGATTCCCACTTCCACACTGGCCTTTTCGTACATTTTGAGCTGCCACATTTCTTCGTGCTCTTCTGTTCATTTGCAACATAGACATGTTTAATTTCTACTCAACCAACTTTAATTGGTCTTCCTCTCACTTGTTGGTCATTCACTTGGCCTTTCCATATCCACTCCAGTTTTAGGGGGTTTGCAAATGTAACCACACTCTGTTCTGGTGTCTCTCTTCTCTAGTAGCTCCTCCTTTGCAATTTCTGGAATCTTACAATCTTCAGTCTCCTTCTGTGATAATGTTTTGCACAGCGTTTTGCTTTTTTCCCTTTTCTTATTCATGGAGGAAAATACAAATTCATGTCTGTACTGAGGAGTCTTATTTCAGTCTCTCTACTCCAGCTGGACCTTTCTAGGTAAATTAAAACCTTAGCTTATGGATTTCATGGATTAGGCAATACTCAAGAAAAAAGTTTGACCATCTTTGCTACCTTCTTTCACAGTCACTCGGTGTATCACCACTTTCTCTCACTTCAGCCTATGCCTTAGTATTGCCATGGTCACTTTCTAGTGCTTATCTCAATCCTTCCTAATTCTCCATTTGTCCTTTCATTTATCACAGATGACAAATGTGCTCTCTACTTCTGAAGGTTCTCCTGTAGGTTCTCCCTGTACTAGCATTCCCCAACCCTGCTGCACATACATTATTACATTTTACTCAATTCCTCGTGTAAGACTAACTCAGCAATGATTCTTAATTTAGGTTAGATTTTTTGCTTTGAGGTTGCTTTACATTATTTTAGACCTGAAAATATGTGTTTCTTTCAATTAGTTGGCCTAGATCTTGCCTCACATAAATCTTTCATATTCTTCATAATTGTAATTTCTAAGACATGCCTGTCATATTTTTTCATGTAGATAAAATGGTTATCAGGGGATATTATAATTTTCTGTCTGTTGGTGGATGGCTGCCAGTCTACTTCAGAATCTTTTTCAATTTCCTCATCCAGGTTACCCTTTGGAGCAATGCTTGTGGAAATACCAGAGGGCAGGTCTCTCTGCTGTGTCATGCCCATTGCTCAAATCTTCCCCATGTAGCTTGCTTCCTTGTCATTCATAAGTCTGGATTCATTGGTTCTCTTGTGGCTTCTACTTAAGCTTTTTGTGCCAGCAGTTGTCTTTTGCAAAATTTTGTAGGAAGAGGTTCATGGCTTAAGGAGGTGAATTCAACAACAGCAAAAGCAATTAATAATAAATGACCCAGCAATTCTGCAGCATCAGCCAGGTGCTTTCTGATTTACTGGTTGTTTGGAAATTTGAGCAAATATGAAACTGTTGCAGCTGCTACATAGGTCTGGAACAAAGGCCCACAAGGTCTTGTTCTCACAGCAAGCAATTGAGTCAGTGCCGTGAGCACTGATGCCTCTTCTGTGTTTCAAAATTTTCCTCAGTTCATATCGAACCACCAGAAGGAGTTAAAATAACTTTCACTGCCAGGAATTAATTTTGTTCATATTTTTCTCCCTGTAAGTATGCTATTTTATATGCATATTTTGTACCAGCATTTAGAGTACGTGACTTAAGCAGTACAATAAAAACATAAAAATCGTGTCGTTGGACAAGCACTTCATGCCAGTCTGGCTCTTTGTTGTGTACTGAATACAAATCAGTCATTCCAAGAAGAGAGCAAACTAGCCAGTTTACAGAATTGCGTGACTTTAAAGGCTTCCCTTCTGATTATTTCATGTCAGTGCTGCTGTTGATCTGTTCCTTTTTGAAGAGTACCCATCACTAAGCAAAGAGTGGCCTCTGTCTGCAGTCTCTGCTGGGAGTAGTGGTGGGGGTGGTGGGACACTGCTGTGTCACGGCAGGGATGCAGCTCCCTCAGGCTTGTGCAAAAGGGCTGGAAAGTGATACAGAGAAGGTTCTCTCATGTAGGTACTGTCTCTCTGGACATATGCCAGGATTCCCTGGGGAAGACGGATGTGTTGAAATGTTTGAACACAGACACTACTTGGGCGAATTACTTTCTGTATTTGAGCTGACAGCCATGACTGCTATGAACCTGAAAGTGGAGAGAAGAGGAGTGTAAGGACAGTCCAAGGGTTATGTGTTGAGAATATAAGGTCAAAAACATTGTTCTGCACTGTAGTTTTCTGGTTGGACTTTTGCTGGGGTTTTTTTGGGTTTTTTTTGACAGGGCCATAGACTTTTGGACGAGTATGGTGGCATGTTTAATTCTCTCAGATTTTTTTAGTGATTTCTTTTTACCCTGCTACTTTCCAGAATTTAATGTATTTCTGCGTGTATTTTGCTTCTAGTGCTACCCACCTAGTAACTTAGTTTCTTTGTTGTATTTTCATATCTGTAATATTTAAGGTAACAGTATAGTTGTTTTATCCTGATACTAGTCTTCCCTATTGCTAAAATCACAGTGATGATTGTGGCTAACAACAACTTGAAAGAAGCTTGTATTTACAATAAGTATTCTACATCGGTCCTAGAAAAACAGATTAGAAAAGAAGAATTGTAAGGTCTCGTTCTGAGACTTATCCATTATAACTGAAATGCAAATACATTAAAACAAAAGGTCTTTGAGTAGATTTAGAACTTCTCACCAATTTCTATGAGTTTTGTGTTTCCAGTGTTTCTGAACTGTGCTTGTGGCAGGAGCCATTTCCAGCACAAATTGCTTTGCTGTAGTTACACAGAAATTTGAATGTCAGAATATATACATCAATGTTTGCTAGTTTGGAACACAGGCTTATGCATTCACTGACCATAAAATGTGGGGCATTTAGGAAAGCCAAGAAAGAAAATTAAGTATTCTCATGTGCTTTATGTGAGAGCGCTGGTAAAAGTAAGGTTCTGCTGGCTAAATGAGGCATACTGTATTATTTGAGATCCCAGATGGCTTAAAAAGAAGTAAAGAATGACTGGATGAAATGGAACCTTGGTGTTACTGCTAGTGGTCAGGAATGGTGAATGATTAAAGATGAAGCTAGGAGTTGTCTGTCCCTTCTAGTGAAAACCAAGAATTAAATTCTCTGAAGTGGTGTGAAAACCAGGAACTGTGACCAACTCCTTCCAGAACCCAAAGAGCAGTGAGATTATCTGAGTGCAAGGATTGTGTCTGGCTGACTAACCTGGAACCTTGGTTTCCCCAGTTTTTGGCTAGGAGCCTTTCTGGCCAGAGCCATGGAACACTGATGCACCTTAGGTGGTACAGAGGGGAGCTGTGAGTTTTGGCACGGCTTGGACAGCTCTGTGTGTGTCGGACCATGCGTAGTTTTGCTCCACTGGCTCCCAGTCAGTTTTCAGTATAGGCCTAGGCTTTTGTCTTGATCTTCAGAGCAACTGTTGGATCAAACACCCTTGCAGCATCAAAGGCTCTGTTTCATTTTTGAACTGCCAGAATAGCTGTATTCCTCTGGGGCAATGTAGATGATGAAATACCAGAGCAGTCATTCATCATCTGGGGGCAGTGTGGTGGGTTGGATGTACAGGCTATGAAATAAACCCAAACCTGCATGGTGATCTGGTGAATCCAGAGTAAGACATTTTAAAGAAAATGCTGTAAAACCTCTCTGTATATATAAATGGTTTCCATCATAAATGTGATGCAAAAGCAATTTCTGTTTTCATCTAAAAAATAATTGTCAAAAAGAAGAAAAATAAGAAAATTTGGAATGCTGTCAGATCTTAAAAGATATTTTATTTTTAAATACCCTTTTATATGAGCCATAATATGCTAAACTTTTAAAAGTTATGTACCTGCATTGGGTAACCTCCTAGCAGTATTTAGAACTTACCTTTACTTGGCATTACAATCACAAGCACCACTTATTGGGAGAGGCCACAGTAGCAAAAACTAAAGTGCGGCATAGCTCAAAAAGGACTCAATATTGTGTAAGTGTGACTCTTGATGGACTCAAATTAAGTGTGAACAAACTCTAAACAAACCTTAAAAGTTTTGTTTCCAGCTAATTGGAAATATTGTTCCACTGTGCTTTGTAAAGTACTATGGACAGAACTGATCGTGCCTAAGCAATTATTTCTCCCCTCTCAACCTGGTTGCTAGATAAATTGCTTAAAGAGTTGAACATCAAAAGTGCAACTCTAGACAGTTTAATTGGAGGGAAAAACCCTATTAAATTAGATATAAATTAAATACCATAATAAATATGTATTTTAGAAATGAAATCTTGGTAAATAGAAATTTTTTCTATGTATGTTTATGTTTTTATCGTGTTTTTTTCAGTTCTCCTTTTCTTTTCTTCTAATGATAGTCAGATAATTGCCACCTGAGTACCTAATGTCTGGTAGAAATGAGACATCATTATAATTTTTTTGAATGTTTGAGTCCCTTGGGTGTCTGAGGTACATCCATTTCTTCATTTTAAGTTCTCTTAGCCTGCCTAACTCATTTACTTGAGCTCCATCAGCCATTCAGGCCTCTTTAGGGGGAGAGGAAGTTGTCATTATGTCTTGTAACAAAGACAGAAATTGAATTGGAGGTACTCTGTTGATAAACATGGCACAAGCACTAGAGGAGCCTGCCCTGTCTGTGTCAGTTGATGTATGTTTTCAAAATGACTGCAGTAAGGTCAAATGTGATACTTGTTGACTTGGTACAATGTGGAATGTTGAAGGCAACAAGGTTTCCAAAACTTCCAGCACAGAAATTTTGCTGAATTTTTCTAAAATGTTGAGTTTGCATAAGAAGAATCTCTTTATCCCTCAGAGGGAGAGTGCATCTTAGTGTCTTGTTCAAACTGAAAGTCTTTGTGCAGGTTTCTGTGGAGGTGGAATTACAAAATACATGGGCTGGTGTGGTACAAAGAGAGAGTTTGTCATCCCTGAGCAGAGTGAAATCCAGTTCTCCTGGCCAGCCTGATTTGATGTCTTTGATGTCAAGTGTGGCAGGTTTCCTTCCACAGTTGAGCTTCACAATAAATACACACTCCAAAGTGTGTTTTACATTGTCATCAGCCTTAGACATAAAGTGCAGGCCATCAAAATCTCTTCTTCTAATCTCTTTTGATGACAATTGCCTTAAGGACAAGTCCAGTCCTGAGTCTATAAATTGCATCCTATTTGTGTCTGAAGAACTACTGCATGTGTCGTTTTGAACTATGATTTTACTTCTTTTCTCCAGCTCTTGCGGTGAGAATGTGAAGTCACAAGATTTCTTCTTCCTGACTGGCTGATATAAATTTGAAGTGAAAGAGGAAAAATAATGAGTTTCTGTTGTTCAGCTGTGGATGATAAATGTTCCTGCTCAGGTTCTTAACATTTTCAGGGTCTTAGAAATATTTTAATGAATATGAAAGCAGTGATACTTATAAGAAATACAACCTCGTGATTCCTGATGAATGAAAGAGACATCTTTGCCAATTATTTCTTTTGCTATAGCAAGCATTATGTTTAACATTTCTCTGCTTATTTTTTGCTGGACAAAATTAATATGAATGTGTAATTAAAGTGCAGGTTTGGTCTGTGTGTCATAATGGAGAATATGAATGAACAGCCCAAGTTTTAAAAGATGACTGCCAATAAATGTTAGTATTACAGAGCTCTGTTGCATGGTGTCACACATACATATTAAAATGTATTGTTCCGTACAACAGCTTTGAATGGCACTTCTCTTTTTCTTTTCCTCTTAAATGTAAGATTGGTATGCACCAGCTGTATCGAAAGAATAGATGCAATTGGAAGGACAAGTAAAGAGCAAATATTTAATGTTGTAAGAAATTAAAATAAGCTATAATTTAATGCAGAATGATTTTCAAATAAGAAAATTCATTAGCAAAAAGGTGACCTTCAAAATGGTTTTCTGTGGAGTTAGTAATACTCTGTAATATTGTACTAAGAGATGAGCTTGAAGATGATTTTTCTGTAAGCAAAAACCCCGCAAAACCAAAACCAACTTTCTTGTGAAGTGGAACCTGAAGTTCCTGAGAATCAACATGCTTTTCTGTCGGTGGTTGTTGCCTTAGGAAGCTTATAGTGCTGAAGAGTCTGACAATGCTTTCAGTCATTTTATACACCCAGCTATATAATTACCTTTACTGGTATTAAAAGTAGTGAAGAACAAAATGCGTGTTCAGTATGTTTTTCTTCTGCCTTCTGATTGCAAATCTGGCTTTTGTCCCTTTCTTTTGCCTGCTTCCAGTGCACTGCAGAAGTGTCACTGGTCAAGCAAGAATGAACTCTTGCAGTGATGACTAATCTTACCCTTCACCAGCTCACTGCCTTTCACACACTCTATATGCAGATGTTAAAGACCATTGATATGGTTTGTGTTTGGCCTTTTCTTTTTAATTTAGTTTTATTGCAAGAAGGTATGTGCAGATAAAGACTGTTCTTTAAGAACTTGGTGATAGAAATGGTGAAAAATCAAAACAAAAATTAACTTTAAATATATAATGATGTGAAGTTATTCATAGAGTGAAAGATCATTTAAATGAGTACTGTTTTAGAAACTCAGCTGTGTGCATGTTGATTAGATATATAAACAAAAGGTAGCAATGTCTTTAATTATAATTTCTTGGAATTTGTTTTTGCTTTCCAGCATAAATATGCATGGATCTCGGGTTCACGTTGTTTAGAAATGCCTATAAGCTTTCTGTCTGCATTTCTGTGTGCATGTACAATTGCATATGCCCTCCAGTCTGTCTGGTTTCTTTGTGGCTACTAGCAAAAATTTATAGAAGTGCACCATCATTAGAAGTTAGAAGTTGCACCATTTATAGAAGTGAACCATCAGTTCAGGATTAAGTGGAGCAGAACCTATATCTGCAAAATTAGTCAGCTTTTTCATATCAACCAGTACTTTTATGGAGCAACACGTTCTGTGCTCTCTTTGTCAAGGAATTAGTGAGGCACTGCTGCACCCTGGGGAAACTTGCCAATGCCACCAGCCCATCCTGACATGTGCTGTGGGGACAGAGGGAAGCTGAGTCCCAGAGAGGAGGGATGAGGGGATCTGGGAGGATGCCTGAAGAACATGTATCTCTTGCAGAGGATGGTTGAAATTCCCTTAGAGCAGTTAATTCAGCTTAAGCAGCTTTCTGGTTTTTAACTGCAAGGACACCCAGATGAGCTGTAAATCAGACGATTTCATTAAATTCACCTAACAGCAGTGATTTATGTGTCCACATGTGAGTATCTCTTTGCCAGTGTGTTTCTGAGGGACAGTAAAGCTGCGTATTATTTAGACACTTGCTCTCAGATGCCTGTTGATTAGTTGCTGCCCAGATCTCTCCTAGATTTGGTAGATTTAAGATTATAATATTGGAAAGTAGAATTTGAACATAAATCCTTGTGCTTCCTTTTTTAATAATGTTTCTTCAACCTTTAACAAAGAGCCTTGGAGGAGAGCACTGATGATGACAGAAATTATTCTCTTTTCCTGGCTGTAATACTGGTGGTATTTGACTGCATTTGAGGGCAGTGGTTTTTGTTACAGCCTCTCTGTTAATGGGGTTGTGACAAATAACATGGACTTGTATACTTGTCTTGTAACTCTCCCTTTGTCACCTCACAGGCTGAGGAGGAAACAGTGGCCTTTCTTGCTCACAGTGAAAGTGAAGAAGAGTTCGATCCAAGCACTCTCCCGGATCCTGATAAATACAAAGACTCTGATGAAGACCGGGATTCAGAAAGTGAAGACAGCTATAGGTATGCACCATCTTCCATGTGCATTTTCAAATGTTGATTTTTTTTTGTAAACTGTTTTGTTTGCATGTTAGGAATTAATCTTACAGTCCTCCTCTTTCTCGTGGGACTTAGTATTTGACCTTTAAAAGTTTGTGTGTTAGGTGCTGAACAGAAATCTGAGCTAAAGGCTATTATTTTCTTTTATGAAGTTACATAAGAAAGATTTTTGAATCAGTGTTGAAGGGCTCTCAGTGAGACTGTTTAATGTGCAAAAATCCTGACTAAGTCATGTGCCTCTGTGGTGGGTTTACCCTCTCTGAATGCCCAGTGCCCACCAAAGCCACTCTATCACTGCCCTCCTCAGCTGGGCAGGGGAGAGAAAATGGAGTGAAAGGCTTGAAGGTTGAGATGACATCAGGAGAGATCCCTCACCAGCTACTGTCGTTGGTGAAGCAGACTTGACTTGGGAAAAAATGGATTGATTTATTTATTACCAATCACATGGCAGTTAGGGTAGTGAGAAATAAACCCAAACCTTAAAACACGTTCTCTGCACATGTCTCTTCTTCCCAGGATAACTTAGAACTTTTTCTGTATCTTCATCAGCACAGAAGGATGGGGAGTGGAGGTTGCAGTCAGTTCATCATGAGGATCTCTAGTTGATGCCAGCATACTGTGGGAAGATGAAGGGATACCACATGAAGTCCTATGTGGTTCACTGCAACAAGAAGGCCACTTGTGTGTTTATGTCAAATAGTGTATTGGATGATCTTGACACTTAAATGGGAACATAGGTTTTTATTTTGCTCTTTTCTAGACATCTAAGTTCATAAAGCTCTTGCTTTTCACATCTGATTCGGGTGAATCCTAGGGTCTAGATTGTCCTTATCCATGTGTCACTGAATGTTGTGAAGTCAGTATGTATGACTGGCTGTGGGACATGGATTTAAGAACTGGATAGCCCTAAGTTAACAGGCTGGTGACCATGTCCCCTGGAGCCTATTCACCAGTGTGTGTCAATAGAACTGACAAGGATGGAGAAATGCATTGCTTTTTCTGAGCAGCAGTAAATCACTCCTTCTTTGTGTGAGGGGGGTATGTATTCATACATCACGTTTTGTATTGATCCTTTCCTCACAATGTCAGCTAGACTCAAGATCAGCTGCGCTTTAAGAAGAAAAGTTGACAGAGATGGACAGAAATTTGGCAGTGGTAATAAGTGCAGGCTTTTGTTGAATCAGTGGATGATCTGGCCCCCTGGAGTCAGGGCATGTGCTCTTAAGGAAAGCAAGGACTCAAAGAAGGTCAAGGTCCTTGGTCATTTTCCCTTCCTGTGGAGTACATTAGGAGAGAAAAACATACACCAAAGGAAACCAGGGAGGTTTCCTTTAGTGTATCTCTAGACATACCTACACTGAGCATCAAAGCTGACCTTGGAGCTGGAGAACAGACAACTCCACACGCTGAAGAAATGTGATTTCATCAACACTGTGTACTGGAAACACTGCCTGTTCTACTGCACCAAAATACTGAGACATTGCCCAGAAGAGCTTTAGTTGGCACCATCCAAAGTCGCAGCAGTTGTGGACAATCACACGCCAATACTTGTGCCCGCACCATGGCCAAATCCATTTAGCCTGTAACAACATGACTGATATTCCCTGGGCAGGCTGCGGCCAGCTCAGGATTATCCATCACGTGCTGCGCTGTCACCAGAGTCATCAGTGGCTCTGCATTCCAACACACCTCACTCAGGCACTACTACAGATATAAAGGCTGTTGGCAGCTGCTCCAAAATCAGCTTTGATGCTCAGTGTAGCTATGCCTGGTGAGGTGCTCTGAGCACCCAATAGAAGGCTTTTGAGAAAGAACAAGATACAGTAAAAGACATTAATTTGAGGCTGTTAAATCAACACTTATGCCTCATGCAGCTCTCTTAGAATTGCTGTTGAATTGTATGATGAGTTGCTTTTGGGGCTGGGAAATATCGACCTAATGATTTTAACTAAAGCAAATCAGCTGAGAGTAGCAGACAGTGAAATTGGGGTTTGAGATTAGAAAACACAACTCTATTCTGTTTTATATTTCCAAAATCCAGAGATTTTGCTCAAAGAGTTG
Organism: Drymodes brunneopygia; assembly: GCA_013400955.1. NCBI lineage: Eukaryota > Metazoa > Chordata > Aves > Passeriformes > Petroicidae > Drymodes > Drymodes brunneopygia. Next base: position 312,511 of record VZTZ01034068.1, on the reverse strand, counting down.
TATTAAAATAGAAATATGTTGGGCTACACTAGCTGCTCCTTCCTTTAAAGGAGGAAAATACTTCTAAAAGGGATAATTCATAGTAAGTATGAGACCTAAGATGTCTTCCTTGAAGAATCTTTAAAAATAGACCATCTGTCCCTGGTTTCAGAAATCAAAACCATTGTTAATCTTCTCTCTGTCCTCCCACAGATTTTTTTTAAACTGGGGGAGCTGTACAAATCATGAGTTAAATTTCCCTTTGCATAAAAATTCCCTTCCAGCCATACCTCTACAAGCAGAGTAATTAATGACTTCAAGCATGTAATATGAGATTAATTTTTGTATATCTAGCAACATTCATCATATTTGGTTTAAGGCTATCCAATGTAAATTGTTAATGAGGTGAAAAATCTAAGAATATAGAACAGGGTGAAAGAAAAGCAGCTGGATTTCTTAAATATTCATTTTGCAGTCAGATTGAGTTTTTGGTATCTCTAAGTCCTCAACCTCTTTAAATAAAAATGTTGAGGAAGAACAAAGTTCTAATTGACCTCATCATTATCTTCTTTAAGTCTTTAATGGGTGTGACTGATCACATTAACTCCTAGATCAGCATGGAAAAGATTTTGGACATGAGGAGAAATATCTTAGTTCTGGGACTGTTTTGTTCATGGCTTTATGCACTGTCACCAGGTGACAAGTGTGCAAGTTAGGAGTCAGTTCTACTTTGTTGTGTGCCTTCCTTTATTTATGGAAATTATGAGTAAATTGGAGTTTCTTGCAGCTTCTTCTTACAGCAGGATGCTGATGTTGACCTGCTAAGTTTTAGGTCATTCTTGATGAGGTTGATATTACATTGTCTTTTGAGATGATTCATCAGCAAATCATGGTGCTCCTTCTAACATGGATTGTTCAGGTCATATCTGTGACTTTGTGAAGGCCAGAATTTAATGTTGTGATGGCCAGAAAAGCACCATAGGAGAGACATTATAAAAGGTCTCAGTTTAAAAGCCTTGGTCATTCTGATTAGCTGCAGAATTGGACATTGAGATATTGATTTGCTTTTGATAGAGGCTGATATATTCAGTTTTAGAGGTGTTTTGATTTATGTCAGTAGAATGGCCGGTAAGGGAATCATAGAATCATTTAGGGTGTAAAGGACCTTTAAGATCAAACTCTTAACCCAGCACTGCCAAGTCCCACTAAACCATGTCCTTCAGTGCCACATCTACACATCTTTTAAATACCTCCAGGGATGGTGACTTCACGACCTCCCTGGGCAACCTATTCCAGGGCTTGACAGCAAGCCTTTTGGTGAAGAAATATTTCCTGTTATCCAGTCTGAATCTCCATTGATGCAACTTGAGGCCATTTCCTCTCATTCTATCACTTGTTACTTGGGAGAAGAGGGAGACCCCCANCCACACCACTGCTGATCCAGGCCAAGATGCCATTGGCCTTCTTGGCCACATACTGGATCATGCTTAGCCACTGCTAACCAGCACTTCCAGGTCCTTTTCTGCTGGGCAGCTTGGCAGCCGCTGCCCCCAGCCTGTAGCACTGCCTAGGTTGTTGTGACTCAAGTGCAGGACCGGACCTTGGCCTTGTTGAAACTCATAGAGGTGGCCTCCGCCCATCGATCCAGCCTGTCCAGGTCTAGAAAATAACACAGCACAATATATTTTAATTACCATTTTTATATGCTGTAGCATTCTGACAGCAAGTAAGGAAGAAGCTGCACTGGGCTTTACAGAAGGGACTGCAGTAATTAATCTTCATTAGAATTGCTGCCATGGCCTTGTGAATTAAAATTTATTACATGGAAAAAGTTTTGGGCACAGCATGTTTGATTAGGAAAATGCCAATATTTATAGGATAAATTATTCCTAACTTTTCTGAACTGTATTTTACCAGCAGATTCATTCATTATTCCTGTACATTTCTTTGGGAAGGAGCTCATGTGCTTTATTGCAGCCTGGAAACTTGACTCATGGCCTGCAGTTCAGTGGCAGGGGCGGTTTGTTTCCAGAAGAGTGCTGTGCTCCAAAGCATTCTCTGATAAATGTTAAGTGAAGCAGAGCCTGTCTAGAGATCTTGCAGGACCACGTTGTTTAAACAACAGCAACTTGGCTGTGTGACTACACATTTCAAATGGCTGATTCTCAAGCATTTAAAATCTAATCCTTACAGCTTGTTAAGACATTGCTCAAAGCCCAGAAGCAAGCTTAATACTAACAATTAATGCTTTCTATTTTTCCCTGGTGTTACCTGAAAATATACTCTGGGGTTTATTTCGTGGTAGCTTAAAATTAGTGTTTCTTGGGGTATAGCTGTCAGGGTCATAGGTAGATCCTGTTTCCCAGATGCCATTCAGATATGCTGGCATTTGTTTTAGGGACAGGATTCATAAAATGTGCTTTAATGTTTGAGTAATAAATATTACCTACCAAATGATAGCATCTTACTTAGGTGTTACAGCTGTGCAAAGAGTAGCCACAGAAATTACTGTGCCTGTTAATAAGTTGGCTGTTGGTAGCTCATCACCTGTGTAAACACAAAGTAAATCCTTTAATCAGGCAGCCTCAGACTGCATGGATTGTTCAGGCAGCTGAGAAGCTAAATTTCACCAGATGGTAAAAGGAACGAATTGTAAACCAGATGTGCATGCTACTTTTGGAATGTTGTAAGTAGAAAACAGAAAGATGCTCCTGGCCTTGGTTTGGATCTGAACTGGGAGTTGCTTTCTAGCTGAGTTGTTCTGCTAGAAAATAATTTACCTTAGAATAACTTTGTTTTGGCTATTTGTGGGCACTAGCTGGTAGTGCATCAGTTTATGTATTTGTGAGGAACATGGGGCCATTTATGTCCACGGGAAATGACCAACAATAAAAAGACTGGCTCTGCAGGGTGACAGGCCTTCAGTTAATGGAGACGGTAGAGAAATTAATTTGACAGTAAGTGCAGAAGTTATTTCCATATAGCTGCTTTTGCACACAGTCCTTTCAAATGTGGAGCTGAGGGTTATGCCTGTTACATCTCCTCCAAAGAGCTTTCTGTCCATATAGCTGAGGAGAAAAACCTTGAATGAGCACAGGATATCTGAGCATCATGATGCCACACATTTTTAATCTTCCTTTTAAAATTGCCGCTGTTACCTTTTATAAAATCTACAACTCTGACTGCTCCTCCAGAGTAGTACAGCCCTGTTCAACACCACCCAAACCAATGCTGGTAAAAATCCATCCTGGAGGAGCAGGGATGGGGTTTGGACTTGCTGTTCTTCAAAGGTCCCTTTCAACCCAAATCATTCTGTGGACAGTCAGTCAGTCTTTCTTCTGCATCTCAAAATTAGGAACACCTTACTCACATGTTTCACATGATTCTGTGTTTACCTTCCTAAGCTGTTGTTATCAACTACTGTTTTACATCTACTTTTTGTGCATCACGAAAACACAACTGTTTAGCTCTCTTCATTGCTTGTTGGTTGTGCTGCTGCTGCTTCCCACATTATACATTCTTCTTTATTCACCTCTCCAGTTCACAGCCCACCTGGGGTCAAATTAGTGTGAAAATACACTTGCCTATGTGTAGATGCATCTTCAGTTTACACTGCTAATCAAGCTGCAAACCCTCAGTAATAGTAAGAAGCAGCTTGACTCAACATAATCATCCCACAAAACTTAGGATGAAAATTAGTGATAATTGTGTTGATGTGCTTTTGTTTGTGGAAAAAAATGAGAAATCTCACAGTTCAGTTCCTTCTGAATGTGTTTTGTATTTAAATATTTTACCATATAGATATCTAGGCCTATGGGCCTGTGAAACTCCAGAAGTGATTTTTGGTGTTTAAAGTCTGCTGTTTCATAGCTTGTAGGTACAAATATATAGCTTGTGAGGTTTCTACAGTGTTTTAATTGCTAAGATGTTTTTAACTAATGTCCTAGATGAAGCATTAGTCAATTATGAATGCAAACTGGGCTTCAGAGTCTATTCAAAGACTGGAAATAATTGGCTCTTTTGCAAACAAGCTAAAATGCTTTTACTTAATGAGGCCTTCCTTGCACTTTTAAAGTGAACCCCTACAGTCTGTGCTGATCAAAGTGAACACCATGAAACTCCAGCCCAGACCCACACTGTCCATTTGGAAAAGTGAGAATTCTTTATGCTTCAATATATTTTCATGTACTGTTAGTATAGCTTCAGCATTTATAGAATATCTTAAGCACTACAGAGAGAAATATGAGAGTCCTTTCCTCAGAAAAGGAATAAAATGTTGGTAGCGAGCCCTGAAAAGCCACCCCCATGCAAATGACAGCTCAAAGTCAGCAAAGCTGCTATATCCTGTGAATTATAGGAAGAGTCAGTATTTGGAGCAGTCATCATCTATTCATGGAATCACTGAATGTTTTCAGTTGGAAGGGACCTTCTGGATCATCCAGATCCCACAGTCCCTGCCATGGGCAGGAATGCCTTTCACTAGACCACATTTCTTTACACTATTTCTCTTGGTTAGGCAAGGAAGAACAGTATAAAGGTAGGGTATTCCTTTTCCCTTAATTGTGGAAATGCAGGGTGTTTCTTACAGGACTTCCCTCCTTCCTCTGGGCTGTAATGAGTAGGCAGGAGGTGGCACTGTTCTTGTATGAAAGGTGGGATGGACAAGAGAGGCAGGCAGGTCGTACTTGTCCAGCCCACCAGCAAAGGCCATCAGATCTCCTCTAATAATTCCTTCATCTCTATGGAGTGGCAGCCAGAAAGCACAATGTACAAGCTGCATTGTGCTGCTGATCCCTCTCAGGGGGCATCTGGGAACTTGCTGAAAACTGCCATGTTTTGGGGTTAATATTTGGGTTAGGCTGGTTTCCAGTGAGTGGTGAAGCCAGCATTTCAGAGACTGTTAACTAGTCCTATTGATGGAAAAAATAAGGTGAGCAACTGAAGGTGATTTGAACTGAGCATTGGGTTTCTCTGCTGCATTGATTCTAAGGCCAGTATTCCCCAATTAGAGCTATTTATTGTGACTGCTGTTTCTAATTTTTAAGTCTCTAAACAGTATGTCTGAATGGAACATTTCAAAGGCATTACACTTATACTAATGCAATTGTAAAAACTATGGACATTAAAAAATTCTTGTTGAAACTTTTTTTGTAAATAAAGTGAATTTTCTGAGTAGAAATTTGACAAATTTTAATTGAAAATCTGAAATTCAACTAACTTTTTTTAGAAAAGCCTAAACTCTATTTTTGAAGTTCCATTTCTATTTTTGATATATTTAAAAAAATACAAAGATGAAAAGCTGAGAATGCTGTTTTGTTTCAGTTAGCTTGTTTGGATGAAATGGTTTGGGTGCAGGGTTTTGCATTTTTACTGGTTCTTGGGTATGAATTCTACCCTACAGCATATGACAACCAGCTCTCTATAAACTGGTTCACACATTTATCTTAGAATAGATTTTATTAGATTAGATAATTTTAAGCTTAGATAAGATGATTTATAGCAATTTTTCAATGTTTTGGACAAAAAAACACATGAAGATACATGAAAGCTCTGTCTTTCCTCCTGTTGTCACGTGGCCATGTGGGAGAAGCCAGGGTGATAAAATAGATTGGCAGCTGTTTCATCCAGATTGAAGGCTGCAAAAGGCAATTCATTCAAGTCTTAAGAAAAACAGTAGAAGAAATAGGAATTCACCAGGGAAAATTACTGGTTTGGGGCTTTTCCTCTCATGGCAACTGGTTAGTAGCTTCCAAGGGAAACATCTGAAAGAAGGGGAAAGAGCAATCAAATGAGTGAGTCCCAGATCAAGACTGTATTAAGTGTGGGATTCGCCAGTGAAAGGACAGTTCTTATTTTTTTATTTTTGGTGCATTTTTATTGTAGTCAGGATCTTGAATGCACGTCAAGGTCCACTGACACGTCGCTAAATCAGTTTTGTCAAGTTGTCTGTTGCTGTGTTAGGCAGCAAATATTAGATAAGCAATATCCTGATACACTGTAATCAATTAAGACAGCAGAACATCCCCCACCACCTCGGTCTGAGAGCAGCTCTGATTTAGACATTCAGAGTTCATCAGTTTCCATTGCTTCGCCCTTCTGAATTGTAATTTTGTTTGCTCTTATCTTGTCACAAATTTCCCATGTTTAAAAGGAATTGTTAGATTACATGATGATATTGATTACCACAGTTGTTAAAAAGACTAATTGATTTTTTTCTGCAGCGAACTTGAGGAGAAGATTGGAAGAAGGAAAAGAAGCTATAGCAACAGTGCCACGGCAGAAGAAATGCCACCGAAAAGAAAGAAGGTGCAATTCAGCCAAGAGGAGGACCCCTGTTTGCCATTAGATACTGGACTTTCTCTGGCAGAGGATGAAGAGCTTGTACTGCATCTGCTCAACAGTCGCAACTAATTATTTTTCTGCAGGTTTTCTTCTCTGGGACATTTCCACAATTTTGTCAGTAGTTTACACAAAATGAATTTGGCATCTGGGCAGCTGGGTACCAGTGAATGTAGATAAATGAGTTCCATGTGCAGTGAGATTGTCTTAGATTGGCTTATAGATTATAGACAACATTTAATTTGATTTATAAGGCTTTCTAAATGAACTTTTCAACCTAAATCCCCAGGTGTCACTTTGCAGCACCACGTTCATAATTTTAAATCTCCAAGTTTTGAAGCAATTATCTTCTTTTATTTTAAACTTGCTTTAAATGAAAACAGGATGTTCCTTTCTTGTCTGTGCCAGGTTTGTTATTTTGGAAGATAGGTGTACTAAAATTTTTAAGGAAGAAATACTGTTGGCAGCTCAGGTCATATTACTTAAAAATAAAGTGTGTACTTTCTTCTTTTTATAAGGCACATACTTTAAAATTATTTTAATAAAAATTTCTAGAGCCTTGATGTAAACTTAATGGTGTCTCTTTCAGTTTTGTTATGAAAGCATATATTTATCCTTCAGATATCATTTCTGTTATTATTCTGTCACTGGTGTTAGGCCATTCAGAAAACAACTTAGAGAAGCTAAAACTGAGTCTTGTATTTGAATCCCATATGAATGAGAACACATTGTCTCATAGTGTATCTGTTTGGTCTTTCCATATGAACATATTAAATACTCCTTTTTTGTCAGTATCACTTTTTTTTGTCACAGGAATCTATCAGCACCTCTTCAGTACAAGCCTTTCCTCTTCTCCCTATACCCTGTGTTATCTTTTAGCTCAGTTACCCAAAACTGAAAATATACTGCAAATTCTTGTCTCCAAATGTTTCTTTCACTATTCTGCCAGCAGGCAGGGTATCATAAAAACAATACTATAGGCAGAGCACATCTGCCATCTGCTCCTTCCTGACAATGTGGAATGAGAAGAAATGACTGAGTTTCACAAACAGCTAAACATGAAAGATGGGACCTGCTTGGCAGCTGATGCACAGTGTTTGTTTAGTCTGCAGTGCCACAGTGGGCCTGGAAAATGTTGTGATCTGGGACCAGCATCACTGATGAATCTGTTAATGAAGAAGGATCTGCTGTGGTGCTGCTGAGACTGGTGCACATGTCCCATGTGCCATCGTGTGAATGGCTGCAGAGAATGTAATGAGCAGCCTCAGCAAATGCCTCAGTGCTGGGATAGCAGAGCTCCTGCTCCTCTAGCTGTGGAGGAAGGCAGAAAACTGCAGTGCAGAGAGCTCCCCCAGCAGAAAGCTGCACAAAGATGATTTGGATATGGATGACAATATGTACAGTGGTGTGTACTTCTTAGAGATATTCACAGATTCGTAGTGTACTTGGTGGTGGTCAGTTGTCTTGCACCTCACCTGATGTCTCAAGTCAAAGCTTTGCTCTAAGAAGCATGAACTGTTGTTGAGGCAAGCAAGTAAAAAACCAAAAGGTTTACTGTTTCTGACTAGAATATTCTTATTTGTATGCTGAAGTAGGAGAGAAATATTCTTACTTACTGAACAGTAAAACTAAAAATTAAATGATACATGTTGAAAGGATTGTGGTGCACTTCTAATCTTGTGATGGTTTTTTAATTGTCTGCATAAAAATAATTTTTCAAGTGCTTTTACTTTTGTATTTTTGGATAATGAAATGTCTAATGTATTTGTGTTGTTTGATGCAGAGTCAGTGTTTCTTGAATTGTTATGAAGCTTGCCCATCGACTTCAAATGTGTCTGTCCTTGAGAGTGTGGTGTGTGTATATAAAGAATGAAACCATGTGAAAAAGAAGAGGGAAGGGGCTTAAGGCAGATGCTCCATGCTGGGAATGTATGTAAGATCAGGTAACTGCTGCGTAGACTAGAAATAGTAAGACAAAAAAAGCCAGCATTCAGCATTTTTGAGAAGCAGCTGTGGTTCTGGGTTATCATTCCCGTCAGCTGTAGATCTGCTTTAAGGGGCTCCTCACCAGCCCTGCTTTTAGCAGTGCTTTTCTGGTCTAAGAAAAAAAGCACAAATACACAAAACAAATCCCAGTCTCAGGACTGACTTGACTGAACGGTGTTTTCCAGGGAGTTTGTTTCAATTCACACCCGGGGACCTCTCAATCTGATGCCAAAAGACCTGGCATGTGTATCTAGGGCTAATGGGCAGGTGGAGCAGGGCTGGCTGGGCATGCCACCCATCATCTGTCTCCTTTTCTCCTGGTCCCAGGAGTGCCACCGTAGCATCAGAATAAATTCCAAGCTTTTGCAAGGTTGTACTTCATAAGCATTATAGTCCCAGCTTTACACAGGAGAAATGGAAGCAGGGAAATCATTTGGCTTGTCTATAACCAAAGACTTCCTTGATGACTTTATGTAGTTGATCCACAGCTCCTAAATCACTTGTGGTTTACCAAGAGCAGCCTCCCACTTGGCATCTCAACCACCTTCTGTGCAGAACCGTAATTTTCAGGTGTTGCACTGTCTGCTGGGATAGGTTTCAGGATTCTTCACCCCTGTAGCTGCAGCCTACAGAAAGTCCCCTTTGCAGACTCCTTCAAGAGGAGTGGAAAGGTGCTGAGTATTTCCCAAGGCCATTCTTAAATTCTTAAGATTCTTAAATTGCCAAGCAGGAAGTCTTGTTTCAAATAATGCATTTTCAGATCAGTTTGCATTTGTATATTATAGTAATAGTGGTTGATTTCCTTCTGCTGCTAGAATGGTTTTAGTGTGTTGATTTATAGCTGGGTGTAGCATTAAGGTCTATTACATGTAGCTGATTCTCAAGATACATGTTAGGCATTTATGTAATGGCATAGTTTAGTCAGCTTTTATTTAGAATCAATTTTTCTTTGTTGTGTATAAAATAATGAAGACATTTGTTTGCCAGATAATTTATTACAATTTGTTTGAAACCTCTTTGTATGAAAACGGGAAGTCAGGTAAAAGTCATGACAGCATTGAAGAGTTTGGTTTTTTAGATCAGTTGAATAGACTGACACTAGATGTGCTAGCTGTTGAAGATACCCAGCTTGCAGTATTTTCATGAGGCACATAAAATGTGTCATAGCAGAGGTAGTGTTAACCTCAGCATCACAGAAGTTTCAGTGTTCACTTTGTAAAGACCTTATTGATGCTGCACATTAACTCGTGTGAGGAGTATAAGAAATTTAGGCTCTAGCATAAGGGATTGCAAATTAATATTAAACATTTTAAATGGGTACTTTTCCTTAAATATTATATGAACAGAAATAAAATAATTCCTCCTGCAACTGACTTGAGTTCAGCTGGAGCATTGATTGGTGTGTCCTGCTGTCTGGCCATACTCGTAAAGAGAGAGAAATGCCTGAAGCAAAACATTAAAAAACAGAGAACTGTGGTAGAGAACATTCAATTCAGACTATAAAACATAGTACAAGATCTGAAGATACTGAAGTGACCCTGTGGGTTCCTGTAATCTTGGATACATATGACTAAACTGATACTAAATACAAGAAGAAAATGTCTCTTAGTAAAGGTAGCTAATGGGTATTTTTCTTTATCGTGCTGCTCTCTAGTTTGACCTGATTGATGCTTATATCCTGTGAGAGATGGAGCATGCCTTGGAGCAGGGATGCTGAGCTGTGGTAGGCTGCAGCTGCTGCAGACATGGCCACTGTGACTCAGAGTGTTGCTGCTTTTATGCTGGAGGTCACTGCCCCAGCTGTAACCTTCCTGTGGCAAACAACCTGAGGTTTAAAGTAAGCTGATTGGTTCTGTCCTGGAAGAGATGACTCCTTATGCTGTCCATTTTGGGAACTGGGCAGAAGGCTGGTGACAGGCAGCTGAAGGACAGTAACACTTGTGCAGCAGCCACTTCTGTTGTTAATTTGATAGGGACCCTGAGCAGAGTGGAGCCAAACCTTGCACCCAGCATGCTTCAAGCTACAAGGTCCAGAACACAGGTAAGGTAACTGCAAGAGACATAAAATTTGCAATAAACAGTTCAAGTGAGAAAAGACTGTTACCTTCTCTTTTTAGACCACATTTCATTAGATTTGTTTGTTATATTGCTCTCTTCTCTAGTGTTTGCAGCTCCTTGTAATTTCGTTTTGTCCTTTCAAATTAATGGTTTATTCTCAGAAGGATCTGCAAATTTTATCTTTAAAGATGGAACTAGATGCCAGGAAAATGCACTGCCATCATCTTTGTAAGTCATAAAAATTGCTATCAAGGCATAAGTTTATACCATGTGGACATTTTATAATAAAGTAGTGAACACTTTTATAATGAAATGCTCCCCCAGCTTCAAAGGCAAATAAGTCAGTCAAAACTATCAAGGAATTAGAAAGCCTAATGCAGAAGAACATTCTTTTCAGGTCTGTTAGGAGGTATTGCTATGATTAAATCAGTAGAGAGAAGTTGATCTGTTCCAAGAATGCCTTGTTCATTGCCTATTTTTGTCCGTGTCTGGCCAGAAGCCATTTTTCACAAAGAAAACTATTCATCAAATTCAGTCATGTAAAAATGATTGCTTAAATTACACTGGGCGATCAGCTAGCAGCTTTACCCAGGAGTGGAATCTCTTGGGTCAGTGTTATCTGTAAGTTTTGCACATTGTCTGAGATGTGCTTTGTCTATAAAATATAGATAAGTTTAATTAAACTAAATTAGTTTTGTTGAGCAGTTTTTGAAATCCTTTCGAGCTGAGAAGTAGCCGTGCTGAGATTTCAGCTGCATTAAGAGGAAACTAATGAGCATTGTTCTCCTAATCACGTATGGGGTCCTGGAGGAAGATAATATTCCTGGCTATGGCCTTTCTGGGACTACAGGAGCCCTCCCTGTCATGCACAGCTTGTCCCTCTGATGCTAAACCTCAGCTTCTACAAAAAAGGCCATGTGTAAGTACAGGCTGTAAATTGAACTTGCTGCTAAGTGTGTTGATGTGCTTGAGCTTATCACACGTAAGGTGAAATGGAATATGGCTCAGCTTTTTGCAAGTCCATGTATACATTGTGCTGCACTTCCTAAGGAAGTGAAGTAGTTCCTCTGGTCTGGATAGTTAATGGCCATACTCATGTGATCCTTCTCACCAACTGCATTTGATTGCACTGAAATACAACTTTTTATCTCATGAGCTCAGTGAAAGCTAATGAATATGGCTTAGAAACTAACTTGAACTGCTAGTCACCACAAATGTCCTAACAAATCACACTTTGGCAGGTTACAGGCTTTTTATGCCATTACCCTGAGTACAGTTCTTATCTATTTGAAGAGGCTACCAGTCCTTTCTGTAATTTGGTTTTGAGATGACTTTTTTCGCTTCTTAAAGCGGATACTAATGTAAATAATTTCCTCTAGCAATGAGGAGAGTCTGCTCCAGTACACACTCAGCTGCACTCAGAAACCTGCCATTGTGCTTCAGACTGGTGCCCTGGCTTGCCAATAAAAGCTCCTTATTTGTGGGAAGATGCTGCCACGAGGGCCCTTGCAATGGAGACTCTTGTTGCCGCAGAAACCGGATGATCATCCAGTTGGGAGATTTAATTCCCCACATGAGTGTTACCCTGCACCTCTTTCCCAGTAATTTAGGTATTTTTTCTTTAAACAAACACCCAGAGTGTGCAAACCTAACCTGGTTGGTTCTGACTGAAATGCTCAATAGTGTATGCAGAGAAAGCAGAGAAATGCTGGGAATTATAAGTAAGTGATTTGGTGTCATCCCACTCAATATCGCACACAAATCATGGCAGGTCAGCTTGCAGATGGGCCCTGTTTCCAAAGGGAAACCAGATGTCCTGCTCACAAATCCCAGGTCATGGTAAATGGCACAATTTCTGCATGGATTCTCCTTGGTAGTCCTCACCTGTGGGGATGGCTGTTTGGTGAAGACCTGGGACATGGTTGAGAATCAGAATAGGGAATTAGCAGTGAGGTTAAGTGAGCAGTGATCATCCTGTTTCATTCTAACACTGTCTAAATGCACAGGGCAGTGCACAAGAGCCTTTTTTGTCCTCTGAGAGAAAAAGAATGATATTTATCTGACTATTTTTGGAGTTTTCCTTTGTAAATCTCTCCATCCTCCATCAGGGAAACAAGAACATTCAGAAGAACATTGTAGGGAGCTACCAAGCTTGTCTTTGGCATTCTCTTGCCAAAACCTTTCCTCGCCTATCACAGGGGAGAAACAGTCCCAGGCAGAAGCACAGTGCTCTGGCTGATGTCCCTTGGCAAACCTGTGTGCTGTAGCAGAAGGCAGTGATGAGGTGACATGAGGATGTCAGCTGTCAGGGGCTGGCCCAGGAGCTTTTTCTCAAGCCTCTCACTGACAGCTTTTTTTTTTTTTTTTAAACTATGAATTTGTTTTCCTATTCCAATGCCTAGCAGAGAAGCAGTGAAGTGGATTGCAAGGGACCAGCATGCAGGGGAAACTAGGAGTGCCTTCCCTCAGGCTAAGTTTGTGTCCAGCATCTGCTCAGTGGCTGTGGCTGCTGGGAGAGATGGTCCTTTGACCCACACTGCTGTTCAAAAAGTTGTTTTTATAAAGATGAGATACCCAGCACAAGGAATAAAGTGCACTGGGTGGGAATGAGAACTTGTATTTCTTAAATATATGTAAGAACACGCTAATCTAGTTCCTTGTCTAATGACTAATTAAGCCCATTTACTCTTTCTGTTGTTTCTTGCAGATGCTGATACATTTTTTTGCGAACTGATTTGCTTCTTCAGCACCCAATTTCAGCATAAACAATACCAATCTGTTAGTGATGCAGAATTCCTTTGGCTAAAAGAACAACTCTCCTCCATAAATTTGCTAAATAGAGTCAAGGGAGGCTAAAATTCCACATTCAGCTCTCTTTTTTTCCTGCCAAGCACCTGAGGTTGTAGTTTCTATCCTCTATTTGATGTGGAAGCAAAGGACAGGAATGCAGGTCTTGGCCACCTCCAGCCTGCTGCCAACCCTCTCTGCCTGGGACTGAGCAGCTGCATTGCTCTGCTGAGGGATGGCACCAGCAAAGTGCCCAAGCTCCTGCCAGTGGTGTTGGCAGCAGTATGGGATCTGCACACAGACAAACAACACAGAAAATTCTCAAGCTCTGGGAGACCTTTGGCAGGACAAAGAGTAAGGAAACACTAAGGAGAGTGAAGCCAGAAGCAGGGAGATATTGGAGTGGGAGATGGCCACTGTCTCCTGCCTGCAGAAACCTGACTGGGCCCCTCAGAGACGGCTTGAGGAGGTTTGGCCATGGGGCCATTCCTGTCCTGGCTGTCAAGGACTGCCTGCCCTGCACGGGCCTGTGCACTTGTCCCACAGGGCTGCCATGGTGACCAGGACCCATACAGTCATTTAGTCCTTTCCAAAATTCAGTCAAATCCTCTCTGGTTTTTTGATGACTGTGATTGGCCAACTATGCCATTTTGTAAGACTGTACTTATTATAAGCTCTTTCATTGCATCAGCTATTCAGAATTATTTTGAATGTTCAAAATACAACTCCCTCTGTGATAATATAAGATTTTATACATTTAACAACAATTCCACTCACATTTCTGTTGGATAATATCCAATATCTCATCTAAATAGTCTCCTCTGTATTGTAAATATTCATCATTTTCCCCATCTATTCCTGTCTGCCTGCACAGACACTGAAATTTCCTTTCTGTCAGTCAAGTCATAAAGCATTAAGAGGGGCAGTTTTTCTCCACTAAGTGAAAATATGAGCTTGTCTATTTAGCTCTGCAGAGATGTTAGCATTCATTCTGTGTTCAGTTAATGTATGTGGCTGCAGCAGCCACAGATTCTGCAGGAACAAGCAGCACCACAAAATCACATGCTGAGTGTTTTATTAGGGAAATGCAAATCTCAGTCCTTGATCCTCTATGTTAAGTCATCTAAAATATCCCATCCCCTCTTCTCAGCCCCCTACCTCCCCATTTTCTAATCTGCTGTGTGTTATTGAGCATTACAGTCCATTTGACAGGATACCTGCTCTGTGACAGCCCAAAAATTGCCTGTAGTCCTCTCTGGTGAGGGGCTGCCTGTCCACCCTCCCCAGCATCTGTTTGCCACTGCCCTGACTCCTCTCGGCTGTCTGGATTTGTTCCCTGAGCAGCTGCTGTGTCCCTGTCCCAGCACAGCCATCAAAGCCAGGCTGAGGGGTCCCTCTGAGGATGACTGGGGCTGTGCAGGGCAGAGGATGCTGCTGCAAACCTCTGCAGTGCTCCTGTAGATGTGTGCCTGTGCAAGGATGACCTTCTCTGAAATGTGGGGTTGCTGCCTCCCAGGTCAGGGTGGTGTATTCTCCTTTCACCAGAGGCAAAACTTCCCCCACCTTAGGCCTTGCACACTTCAGTGACAGATCAGCCTCCAGGCAGCTCATGGTCCTTCTGCAAAGTGCTAATTGGCTGTCTGTGGAGAGTGGCTTTGGTTATCTGTGTGTTCAGTTTATAACTACATAAAACTTTGCAGGTTCATGTGTGCTTGAAGTGAGAAACATGTCAGCCCTTCACTGCCAGCTCTCACTGATGCCCATCACATGTCATCTGAAAAGTGAGTGAGATTCAGTGAAGCAGCAGCTAATGAGCAGAGGAGCAGATGTGCTCCCTAACGCAGTGTCCCCTCCAGCAGGACCACTGTCCTCGGGTGATCTCTGGTCCACTGTGAGAACTGTTAAATGAACATCCTGGTTTTATTTTGCAACTCCACAGTGCATCCCTGCTGCAACAGGTGCTCTTGAACAAGTGCTGCCTTACATGGATGCTGAGACTCCTGGACAAATCTCAAGAAAATGATCTGCATTTTCAAGAGGCTGATGTTGTGCACAGTGTAAGAAAGATTACAGTGGATGGAAATGAACAGTGACTCACTTGGAGAAAGAAGAGGAATTTTTCACTTTGTGAAATATGTTTCACTGAGTTGCCACATCATTAAGAAAACCATGATCAGATTAATGGATGATTGCCCTATGAAGAGCAACTTTAGTATGAACACTAATGAAAATCTGTCTATCATGACTCATTTCAATTAAAAATAGGTGTTTCAGCTGCTATTTGCCAATCTGGGATTCAGCTGTGGCTAATGAAAGTGCACAGTCTCTGCTGAGGATTTTAAGGATCGTATGTGAAGGGCTGTTGGCCCCAAGTGAATGCTGAGCTAATGACAGAGCTGGGGAGTGAACGCAGGTCTTGGTGTCTTTTAGGTGCACATCCTGCAGGTGTCTCTGGCTTTTGTTCCAAAAGAAGACATCAGCTTTGTTGCCTTGGGAGAGTCTGCTGGTAATGCTCTCTTGTCGGTGCCTGGAGAAGTGCTGGCATCAGCCTACTACCCTCGTTTGAAACTGCAGGATGAAGGAGGAGCTCTCTGTGTGTTTAAATAGTGCTTAAACTACTGCCTGGAGCATCTGAAAGGGACTGGGTCGCCTCTGAAATGTTCGGTACTTTCTGTGCCTCAAGGTCGGTGATAAAATTCCTGCTGATTTGTTAAGAGCAGAGGTGGCCTCAGGGCTGACGTTGCTGAAAAGAAAGCCTCGCTTTTGACCCCAACTCCATGGAAATGATGCCCTGCTTGTAGCCTGTCGCCTGTGCTCACAAGGAGCAGCACTTACTGGTTGGAGCTGCCTTCAAGGACCTATATGTAGTCAAAACATAGTGAAAAAACAGCCAGTGAGGCTGTCTCAGGGGCAGCTTTGGGGAACTGATTTTGTTTTCTTGGCAGGGGTTCAATTGTATCAGCAACGGTGGGGAGGCCCAGATGGAGGACAGTGCTGGATTTCAGCTTTCATTTCAAGAATTTTATTTTATAAACCAAATCCTGCTTGAATAACACTTCTCAGTTTAATATATTGATCTGAGCAGCAGCAACAGCCAGGTTGTGATAGGCTGTTCGAGGGCTATTGGGAAGGAAACCATTTGCTGTGTAAAATGAATTAGGGGTGAGTGTGCTCAGGTCAAGCTGTGTGCTGAAATGCTTTGAAGTTTCTCAACGCCTTGCAAGAATTCAGCAATATGTGGCCAGTGACCAAAATGACCTGTAAATCAGTATGGACACCACTGATTCCTTTCTCATCACTTATTGGTGACTTCTCAAAGTAATTTTCTGAATTTGGTGGGAAAATGATTTTTAAATGAGGCAGAAGTACTCGGCTATTTTCTGGCACACATTGACTGTAACTGTACCAGTGGAAATGCAACTGTGAACTTGACTGGTTAAGTTTACCAGCCTGTACCTTTTGTTTAAGAACAGTTTCTGCATTTGTTACTCTTTCAGGAATTTCCACTTGATACATATGCAATTCAACTGCAAAAGTAATTACATGCACTCACAAAGGGGTTATAACTCATTGTAATGTTAAAAATGAGAAGCTACTCAAAGGTGCCTTATATTCAGGAGAGAAAACAGAAAGTTTCTTTGTTTATGAAGCAGATTAGCTCATAGTCTGAAAATATTCATAGCAGGACCTTGCTCTGGAGCTACTAGAGGTAGTAGCAGCCTGCATTAGGATTGAACGCAGTGCCTGAGTTCACTCCAAGTTCATTTTGCTTTCTCTCCTGGAGCAAATGACAGGTTTATCACTGAAGCTGGTGCCTGGCAAGACAAGGATGGTTGGAATGAGACAAGGGATTTATTTTGCCTCTGAAAAACCTGAGCTCAGATGTGAAAACCCCATCCCAATCCCCACTCTGCTGCTGGTCTTAATTTTTATGTATTAAACACAAGAGAGGCTCTGCCAAAGAGATGTGGATCCAGTCAGGCTGTTTCTGGGCTCCACCTAGATGGAGGTTGCAGGGCAGGTGGCACTGGTGACCATGTCCCCAGAGAGGGATTTCCAACCTCTGAGGAGCAGCCTGCAAAGAAAGGCATTTGAAAAGATTGACAAGGGAATAAACCCTGTTTGCCTGGGCCAAGAGACTTCTGTGTTGTTTCTTCTCCATCCAGAAGTGTAGCTGGTGTCTACCATCATCACCCCAAATGGAGCTGTGTCAGTTAAGACCAGACATGGGTTTTTCTGCTCTATATATTAATGTGAAACATGAGGAAAAACCTGGAGTCTTCAGTGCAGGAGATGAAGGGACTGAAATCAAAAGAGATTGGCAGGAGAACAGATGACCAGGGAGCAAGGAGAGATGGGGAAGGGGATGCCCTGTAATGGTTGCTGGGTTTTGTACACCTTGAAGTCCTCTGATTCCTGTGATCTGTGATGTTACTGCCCTGTCTGTGCACTTGCTGCTGTTTCTCAGCATGTGTTCAAACACTTCACACTAATGATCCTTCACTTCAAGCAGTAATGCAAATGTGTTCTTACCAGAAATACGAGAAATCTGCTGTTGTCTCAGCTTTTCTTTTGGTTTGACAAGTGCTCCATAGCAGGTGATAACAGACCCTGACACAGCCAACTCACTGTTGTAGTGTTTTGTACCTCTGTCACTTGAGCTGAGCTGACTCGTGATCCACTTTTGGGGCTGAAGAGAGATTTTCCAGGTTTTTCCTTTAATGGTAGAGACATTTCTGTGAGATATTTTTATGGGAATAACAACCTCTTGGCTGATCAAATGCAGCAAACCTGGCTTCAAGGAGTTTCAGGTGCTGCTCAGATGGCCATGAAATACATGGAATTCTAAAGAGGTGAATTTTAATAGCCACTCACTTGTCAGAAGTATGATATAGCTGAGGGATTGGGGGCAGATGCAAACTTTTGTCATTTTCCTTTTTTTTCCCTGGTATTGCATACAGATCTCTTTGGCACCAAAGCAGCACTGGAAGCAAGCTTCTCAGAAAAACAGACAGCTTTACCATTAGTATTGCACAGACTGGAGCTCAGGACAGTGATTATCTACATTAGTGGTTTTGCTGCTGCTAAGACAAGTGCAATTTTTCTTCAGTAATAAGTACCAGAAAGAAAAATATTGCTTGAATGTATACAACTGGTGTTGTTTGGTTTTGGGACTTCTTCAGGACTGATAATATTTATTTGTTGACTGGTCCCATTAAAATTGCCATATTGATTCATTTGCCAGGAAAATAAATTGGTGGTTATTTCACATAATACAGTTGTATTGATCTTCTAGAAGCTGGTGAGACAGAGACTTTCATCACTGGACAGCACATTATCACCTTAATTGATATATTCTGAAAGCTAATTAGAGGCCAGCTGGATTCCTTGTGGGAATAATATTTATTTTTGATGTTGACAAAGTGCTCCGAAGCACAAGTCATATGGTGTGATTTAACAGTGATTAAAACTTGGCTACAGACGTGGACAACTTGAGGAAACTGCCAAGAAGCTGTGACCAGGAAGAGTGAAGACCTAGCTGTGTGTAATCACTTTGTGCTCTGTCACATGCACACACCTCTCTATCTATCAGCCAGGGAAGTATCTGGGGAGAGGCTGCAGCACTTTAATTATTCAGTGTCAATCACCCTCTAATCAGCACAGACACGTGTGTGTGCCTGTGCCACGTGCAGCCTCATCTGGAAACTCTCTGCAGAAGGGGTTATTAAAGTCCCACAAATAAGTACAGGTGAATCAGGAAACCTCAACTCTTCCACTCATGGTATCTTACAGAGCAGCTTCTCTGATATGATCATGTTTCTCACCTTAATAAAATAAACCATCTATTTTTTCCCATAACTCATATATATAATCTCCTCTACGCATATGCTTTGCACTGTTCACAGGGAAGGGAAAGAGGGAATGACAGGAGGAACCTGTTGCCACAAAAACCCATCAGTGAACACACAGAGCACCTGGATGATTAGCTCAGGTGTAGCCATCTGCATCTCATCAGATTGATCCCACCACTAATTTTGTGCTGTCTGATCTTTTATATATCTGCCTCCCAATTTGCTGTGAGAAGAATTATCTTTCCAAATTTCCTCCAGTGCTTTGGATGACTCTGGCAAAGAATTCTCTGTATTTTCAGTTTATTATATTGGAGCTTTTATTTGATTTCTCTAGAGGGGAGGTGTCCTCGATGACAAGGTTAAAGGGTTTCGTTGGAAATTGCAGGTGAGCTTTACCCACAGCATGTCCATTCTCCTGCAAAGAGCAAAGTCAAGGAGCCCTGCCTTATCCCTGTGTGCTTCTGCAAGGTCTGCTCTCAGCCTCTCATCCAGAGACCAAACCATTTTCTTTTTATTACTATTGAAGGCTGTGACTGTTTTTCAATTTTCTTTCATTTGTGGCAGGTATGAGCTCTATCTGTTTTTCTGTAATTGATTCCTGTTCTCATTTCTCTCCACCTGCCTTTGGACGAGCTTTGTGCTCTGCAGAGCTCTGTCAATGTCTGCAGTGGCTGGAGCTCTGCCTGTGCAGCAGCTGCCTCTGCCCAGCTGCCAGTGCCTGCCCGCAGCATCCTGGCCACTGCCCGTGGCCTCTGCCCCCTGGGACCCACTTGTGCTGCCAACCACGCCAGCTTTGGTGGGATTCCTTCTTTCCATTTTGTACCGTTGTGCCTTGCTCGGGTGCTGTGGGCAAACAGCACTTGGGGCAGACTGGAGTGCTTGTAAGAGTCTCTGAGTGTCTCAGTTTCCAGCCAGCTTACCTGCAGCAGGTGATTCCAGGCTCCCGGGGTGGTCTTCTGCACCTCTCACTGCTCTAATAAAGTCACACCCTGGTGCTTAACAGGCACCAAAGGAAGTGCTCGCTGGATCCTGCAGGCTTGGTTACCTTCCTAGGAGCCGAGCCCCTTCATTTCAGGGTTGCTTCTGCTGTAGCTCTCTTGATTTTGATAAATCCCAGTTGTGCCTCCAGGAGTTACTATTGGAGAGGGAGTCTGAAAGAGCAGAACTGTCTTATACAGGACATCACCGACCACTGGCATCAGTCCATGCTCTGACAGGTGGCTGCTGCATCCTCCTGAGACATTGCTTCTTACTTGCTGCTAACACTTAACCTCTTCTCCCTCTCATATGTAGTCACGTCACCCTGAGAATTGAGCAGCTGCAAGAGGAATCTCCTCGATATTTACAGAAAGATTTTCTGTTTCTGCCCAACAGCAAAAAGCCATTAAGAAAAGATTTTGGTTCTGTTAGTCTGGGCAAGGAATTTGTTTGTGAAACTAAATTTATGCTTTCTCCTGGCAATGCTCTCTTTTGGTAAATCTTCATGAAGCCAGTATTATCATTCCTTTCCCAATGGCTTCCCATGTTATCATGAGAACAGACTTACAGCCACTGACTTCCAGCTTTGACAAGTTCTTGGTGTGAGTAACCTGTGGGTTTTCCTCCTTTCAGCTTCTCAGCCTCAGCATGGGGATGACAGCTCTCAGTGCCTTTCCAAAGTCCTCTGAGACCTGAGGCTCCTCCTACACTTGTAGTTCCTGAGCTGTAGTGTGTTACCAGTGGCATTCTCAAATGGCTCCATCCTCCTTGGCTGATGGGACTCGCAGGAAGCCTCTGCTGGAGGAGAGCCTGGAGGTGAGCAGGGTCCCCCAGCCAGTCCCATTGAGGTGGCCTTGGGTGCTGTGGGGCTCTGTCCCTGGAATGGGGGCAGGTGTGACTAAATCATGCCTCCATCTCCCTTGCTGGAAATGTATGGAGGGATTTCTGTCACTCCAGAGCTGTGAGGCATCAACCAGAGCTGTGCCCTGGTGCTCCCTGAAGTGTGAAACTGAATGGATCAGAGGCCTGAGGCTCCCAGTGAGCCATGGGCACACTGAGCCTGCTCAAGGCACTCATGTTTGTGGAAGCCTGTTGGTTTGCAGTGTGTTTGCAGTGGACAGAGTGGGCAGGCCACACTGGCATAAGTCCTGTGACAGGTCTGCTGGTGTGACTGAAAGCCTGCAGAGGGTTCTTGCCAAGGAGCAGCTTCAGGCTCACCAGGCTGGCTTCTTGCACTGAGTAATGAGATCCAATGAAGATGAAATGGCTGCTAGAAACCCCAGGAAGAGCCAAACTTTAATTCTTCACCTTGCAACAGGTAAAACACATTGGACAGCAGCTGTGCTTGGGAAAGCTGTAATATGCGAGCTGCCTTTTTGTGCATGTGGATGGAGCTTTTATGTGCTGCTCTCCACCTCGCGTGGGCAGTGGTTTAAGGGCAAATGTGCTATGGTGTGAGTGACTTAGAAAACTTGAGCCTTGCTGGACCATGGGAGCCTGCATGTACCTGCAGGTTGTTGCTGCTGCTGAGAGGTAGGAGCTAAAAACCTTTCTGGATCTGGGCCTGCCTCCTTAGCCAGGAAGGATGTGTTTCTCCTATCTTATAAAGGCCTGGGATATCATTAAGGTGATAGGATATCAGCCTTGATAATTCCAGTTACTAGCTGTGTTAAAGGCATGGGGATGATGGACAGAATCACAAGCTCCTCCAGTCTGGTCTCTGCAGTGCTGTGAGTTGGAGGGGGGTGAAAAGGTTTGGGGGAGCACTTGCAGGTACAAACTTCATTGGGGAATTATTTTTTTTCCCCTTTGAAATGGCACGCTCAGCTTGTACCTGTCTTCTGTCAGGAGATAGGGGGAAGCATATTTACTCATTTCTTTCTCTCCTCCTTGAAGTTTTCCAGGAGAAATCGTGCTGGGCCAGGTTAATAGGTAGGACTACCAACACACGTAGGAGTTCTGTGATGCAGATCACAGCTGTTTTGATGCAACATCACAGTTGTTTTCAAGTATGTGTAAGAGAGTTTGAAAGTAGCTTTTTTGGGGAGTTATTGTCATGGAAGGACCCAGAGTCAGGGAACATGGTGTTGGTATTCATTGCCAGTTGCCAGTGCTCTCTAAATAATGACACTATGGCTATTTTGGCATATCCTCAATTAAAAGCAGTGGATTAATTAGAACATTTGAAACCCCATAATCTCATGGATATGTTTGGGTTTTTTCAGAGAAACAGAACAGTTAAGGCAATTCAATTCTAATTTGGCTTCAAAAATACTTCTCACATTTTTATGTTCTGTTTGACTATGAACAATAAATATGTATTCCTATGAAAATCCATTTTCTTACCCAGGGTATAAATGTCCAGTATGAAATCCCAGAGTGAGCAATATGGTTTCCCTTGGACAGAGCTTCTCAGTTTAAGTGTTGTATAACTCATACTCTGCTCCTGGTGTGGTGGCATAGAAACTGTTCTTTGTATATAGCTTTATATAACTGCTGTATATAACCTGCTATAGCTAAACTGCAGCAATTTAAAAGCAATGACAATTTATTGCCAAGTGTGGTCCCTGATCAAAGTTGGAGTCCCCATTTGAGGTGTTAAATATTTATTCAAAGTGCAGATCACACATTTCTGGTACTGTGCAGGGAATTTATGATAAAGCACCATTTCAGGCTGAACACAAAAATGTCTTCTACTCCAGCATTTTAATTTTTTTTTTTTTAACAGCAAAGTAATTGAACATAAAATAGAATTAGAGCAGTCCTTTTGCCAGCATCTACAGCACGAGTGTGCAGGCCCAGGAGCTGTGGGATGCTGGGTGTGTGCCTCCTCCCCACGCTGGGTCTCCTGCTGCCTCTCCTGGGGGTTTGTGTTGTTGGTTGACAGAGCTGGCAGTGCTGTGGGTCTGCTCACTGCTCGTGGTTGTGACAGAGCCATGTGCCTGCTCTGCCCAGTGGCAGTACCCTGATGTCCCAGCCAAGGACAAATGCTCCTTTGTGTGCCAGGTGGAAACTGGATAAGAAATGACCTGTACAGGGGGCTGCAAACACAACGGGCAAAGTGAGCACACACCTTCCCTACCCAGTGTAGAAATTAGGAGGGTGAAGGGTGAGAGATGAGGCGCCATCAATGGGGAATTTCAGCCAAACTGAGGGAGGAATCCGATGTTTCACTCTCCATTTGGTACAGGTAGAGCCTGGACAAGCGGGTGACTAAATTTAGATATCTGAAGTTAGGTGAGCTGAATCAGTCTGAGTACAAGGACACAAGGGATGGCTCTGCAAAGGTGGAAACAATAATGCAGGACTTGCAGCATTGCATCATTTGTAGCTCAGCATTCACCTGGAGGAGGACAGTTGCCCTTTACTGATTGGCCCATGGTACTTTCCACAGTGCTGACCCAGTGTTCTGGCTCAGGTGAAGTTCTGCCTTTTGGCAAAACCAGGAGCAGTGTCTACTGGGGCAGGTAATGTGTCCAGCAAAATTATTGGCCTTGGCAGATGGACTCCATTTTCATGGTACATAATTTTCTTTCTTCTATGAGCCTTATTGTTTCTAATTTCAGTAATACTGAAATGTATTGTTTGCTTCATGTACCATACTATGTGTCTTCCCTGGAAAAGTTGTTTGATTTACCTTTTTGTTCTTACACCCATGACTCTGAATCAGGGAAAGGAAACTACCTGACTCTGAGGTCAATAAATGACCAATTAGCTAAGTGTTGACAAATCAAAGAACTGGTAACTCTTGTTCCATATGCTTGTGAACAAATGACAGAATAATTTAGGGCCTCTGGAGATCATCCAGTCCCATTCTCTTCTTGAAGTGGTTCCAGTTTGGTTAGATTCCTCAGTCTAGTTGAGTTTCAGGTGTCTCCAAGGATGAAAATTGCACAGCCTCACTGTTCCAGGAAAGACAGCAGGCAAAAGCATATGCCTTAGAGAGGTGAGAAACACCTCACACAGTGCAGTGGGCAGTGACCTCAGCTCTCCAGGATAACTGCAGTCACCATAAATATTTCACTTATCTGATTCCCAGTAACACAAACCACTTCATTTAACCCTGGGAGCATTTCCATATGCTATTGAGCTAACAGGAAGGTATGGCACTTTTTAAAGCTTTAGGCAGCCTTATTTAGAAGTGAATTTCAAATATTTAACCATTGCATCGTCTCTACTAAATAGAGGTCTCATGTTTGCACAACTAAGGGTGAGGGTCATGCTCTGTATCTGATGAAATTAATGCCAGCTCTGATTCTAAGGGTCAAACCCTGAATGACTCTATAGGATCAATTTATCATCACAGGAGAGAAGCATCATCTTCTTTCTTTTGTAGCAGGGGTTAGGACAGGAACTCATTGACCTTCTCCAGGAGGAGAACTGGGACACATTGAGATTCTGATCACTGTCATGTTGTTGGAAATTGAGAGAAAATCCTTTGAAATGACATTGGAGTAGAGCAGCAATAAGCTGCCTGAGAATGAAGCCCATAATCTCTCTGTCCCTGTGTTGTACATGTTTTTCCTGTAGCCTAGTTTAAGAAAAAATCTTAATTTGTTTGAGAAAACCAAATGGGGCTGCTGTAGTTAATTTATCTGGGGACAAACACTGGTGCTGATGAGCTGGAGGAGGATGTTATCTCTGTCCTTTTACAAGGAGACAGATAACACCATGATGTATGCAAGAGCCAAGCTGTGGCTCGTAGGTTAAGAGCAAGATGGCTCTTTTGATTCCTGCAAAGCACAGTGGAGGACAGCTCTCCGAGGATGATTAAGGCATGAGGAGCAACAAGAAATGGAGGTTATGTGTACTTTCATCCCTCTGTTCCCACTGCATCTGCCTGCAACAGTAATGCCCACTCTGCATCTTCAGAGCAGAGCTGCCAGGAGTAGACCCCTCCTGGTTATCATAAATGCTGGACAGGATGGCTGTACTTCACTTAACCATTTCATCCTATAGCTGACTTCATTCACAAGGACCTAACAGGTTTCTTTCCCTGATTTTTGGACACAGTGGTGCCCAAGTTTTTAGAGCACAACTGCAAAGGCATAAATGTGACCTGTTCTGGTGAGTCAGGCTGCCTGTGTAATGGCACAAAGGGGGTGGATGAGGAAGAGTTTGCTTGGTTTCTCCTAAAGAAGCAAGGAAAAAGACTCCAGGAATATTCAGCCTGTGTCTTGTCAGCCTCTGTTTGCCCTGCTAGGATCTTTTAGTTTTGTGTTGATGCTCTGCCCTGATATCTTTTGGGCATTAAAAGAGTAGAAGGGTGCAAGGCCATAATCATATTGCACTAAAAAATGCATTATACAATGGGGCTTAATACAGCTCTTTACTGTGCTGGTGGGTAAACAGAAATAATCAGGTGTTCAGGAAAAACAGTACCAAAGACTGTTTCAGAGAAGATATTGTCTGAGAAATGTTCTCCCCAGGTGAGAGGAGCCCTGTTCCAGTAAGCCAAGGGAAGGTCAGCAAGTACCTGAGCTGTCTGAGCATCACTTCTGGGTTTGCTGCAGACCTCTTGTTACCACCAACCCTTGTGGCCCCAGGCAGGGTTTGAATGTTCTCCTCTGTGGTTAGTAGCATCTGAGCTACTTTTCTGGTGGTACTTGTGGTGCTGTGCACCTGAGCCTGGTCTTCTCTGATCAAAAGCTGAGGGCTAGTGCTAGGGTGAAGTAGAGGAAGGGTGCAATGTCAGTGTGGCACCTCTTGTTAATTAAGTGTCTGGGTAAAAATGTTCAAAGTGTCTCAGTGACCTGGGCAAACAGCTGTCTGCCACAAGTATCTCAAAAATCCCCTTTAAAATGGGACTTGGGAACCTTAGATAAAGCGGCATGATTGAAAAATGATATCCTTCATGTTTCATGAGCAAGAAATCAATACAACAGGGCCAATCAGAGAGTTGGATGGAGGCATAACAAAATAGAGAGTATTTGCCATCCCCTTTCTGGTTCCAGCCTACCTTCTGTTCCCTGTCCAGGCTGTCTAAGCAGTGCATGCCTGAAGACTGAGGTTTATTTATTTGTCTGGTGAGGACCTCGCTCAGAGGCACGTGCACTTTGGCTGAGGTTTCCAGGTGCTGATGTAGTAAGGATCCCTCTTCAGCTTTTGGTTACCAACTCTAATTTTGGTGCATAAGCACCAGAAGAGACGGCAGTGGTTACATCTGTTCTCTGCTTTACATGGAGAGAAAACCCATTGCCTGTTCATTTAACTGGATTTACCATATCCCAAAGACTGTGCATGTGGAAGAAATGACAATTGTTTGACAAAAGGGCCTGCAGTTAAATTCCCCACTTTGCACTCTCTGCTCCAGATAAAATGACATTAGCCTGCCAGGAAGCATAAAACAGCAAACTGCATAACTACACAGTTAATTATAGCTAATGACCAGAGAAATGGGTAACCCTTGGTAGCACGAAATCAGCCAGTGGCTTCCTTGCTGATTTTACTCCTGATGGAAAAAGTAGGAAAAATGTCCTCTGAGCTGTGGTCCAGTATTTGCTCTCAGTCCATTGGATAGCATATTGTGTCATATCAAAAGAGCAGTGGGTTGTGACTGGACATGGTACACTCTGGGTTTCAATGGAAAATAGTCCTGCAAGGACCTCTTTGTTCTTGCCTTGTTAGCTATCAGAACAAAAGAAATTCTCACAAAATTCCTGTTTTCCCCTTCTCAATTATTTTAAAACACCTCAACACTAGACCAAGTCTGAAGCACATGGGAAAAGAAACTGCCCCAGAAGATACCCTCCTTATGATCAAAATTCCAGCAGAGGAAGGTGGCAAATTCTCCATGTGCTAAAAAACATGTTGAAGAGTAGAGCTACAGAAATATTTAAAGTCTATTGTAGTGCAATGTCTCCTTATCTATTAATGCACCTCAAATGCAGCCTGTCAGCTTGCTTTAGCTCTGCAGTGAATCTTTTTTGTCATTCTGAAATCTGTAAATAATGAAGGCTATCTATTAGGAAAGTACCAAAGGTCTTTTTTAACCCACTTCATAAAGGAGTCCTGCAGGCTATGACTTGGAAAGGGTCTGGGCTGCTGTAACTCGTTTGAGCCCTAATGTGATAAAATTAGGAGCTATGAGATGTGAATCTGAAGTTCAATCTCAATGTTGGCACAAATCAGACAATGATAGTATCTGTCTGATTAGGCAATTAAACAAGGAGGGATGACTCAAAATATCCTTTCCATTTCAATAACTCCTGTGAGATTAGGGACCCTTTGAAAAGCATGTCAGACTCCCTTTTTCTTTAATACACCTGCATTTAATTGAAATGCTATGAAAGAGGATAAAGGCGGCTGTAACCTGAGGAGCCTTGGGTGCGTTCCAGTGTCACACCAGGACTTTAAAATGGTTGAGGAATTAGGAGTGACAGACTAGTCCCCTGAGCAATTGGTTTCTATACCCTATCTTTCTGCTTTCCAGGTCCTGCTGTGATTCTCCTGTGTGGTGCACTGTGTTTTGTGGGTTGGCAAATCCTTGGAGTAAGCCAGAAGTGCTGTTCAGACAGAGTAGTGAAGCTCAGGGTCTTATCCTGAAGTGCTGGGCAGGGGATGCAAGACAAACTCAACTCCAATTTCTCCTACTCCACCCTTCTAGTGAAATCAGATGTGCTGCTGTGGTTGCCTTCACCAGATCGCTCATTCCTCATGGAAGGATGCAGGCAAGCTTTCTCCTGCCTCCCACAGGCACTCCTGCCATGGCTGCAGGGACCATGCTCTCTGCTCCACTGTCCCCTGTGCCTCTGGTGCTGCAGGGAGACTGCCTGCTACTGAAGTGGGAATGCAAAGGGGCATGTCCCCAGCTCTCTGTCAGCGAGGATGCTCCACGCTCTGAGCACTTGGGTGGCAGGACAAGCCTGGTTGCCCCTCAGGAAGGGGGACATGCTGGTAGCAGGCAAAGTAAAATGCAGAAAGGGCTTTGCAAAGGAGATCCCCAGGCTGCTTATAAATGTGCCTCTCCAAATGTTACACTGAATTATTTGTCCTGGTTCAGATCTGGAATAAATTGCTCTTGTTCTCCTGCCTTATACATTATGTCCTGAACATCTTGTTCTAACAGCTTTAGGCTGCCTATAGTTTCTGGCAGGCTGAACAAATAAAATGGGTAAAAAATGCCATAAAATACCAAACAAAATTTTCAACCAGCTCCATTATGTTGTTTGTGCTTGGCTGGGATATATTACTGGGTTGGGTTATATTATTGTGCAAGTATATTGTGCTCTTTGGACGAGGTTGAGTCAGTGCTGCTCCAAGGCAGAGCTTTGTACAGGATTGGCAGAGGCTGCTGTGCCAGGGCAGGGTCAATTTGATTGTCCAGTGTGAGTCCTACTTTACTGAACTTCCTGGAAATGCAGCCAGAATATCCCAGGAAGATCTAGAGAACATCTGCAGCTCTTGAGCAAGGTCTGCAATAGGCTCAGCTGTAGACACTCAGCTGCAGCTGAATTGAACAGAGTAGATCAGGCAGGATGAAGAGAAAACAGAGATTACCTCAGAATGCAAGTGAACATACACATGATGGAGCTTCTCAGAGATAGAGGTCCTTAGTGGATTGACAGAAAATATAAATTTAAAGAAGCTGGGAGAGTCAGAGTCAATGTAAGAGTGCATTTTGTCCCAATTAGATCCTAAATAAATGCTTAAAAATTGGAGTGACGTTATGTGAACTAAATTTAAAATCTGTCTAATGAGTTTTATGCCCAGAGAAGTTCTCTCTTTAAACTAGAAGCCTCCCATAGGAGGTTATCTGTTGATTTTTCCCTTCAAACCTTTAGGAATTTCCACAAGGTAGAAAATGTATCCACAGTTTTTGTACTGAATATTGATCAAAGCTTTGTTTCTATAACTGCAAATATTCATGATTTCCATATAACCCTGGCTTTTCAGTGCAAGCAATTTTTTGTACTGCCTTAGAAAAAACCAACTGGCATGTTTTTAATGTGCTCTATTATTGTGGAATGTCCAAGGATAGAAAGAAAGAGGATGCTAGAGTAATCTATAGATAATAATAGTTAAGGATTTGTTACCACAAATTGAACAAATAAATTTGAATGAATACCTCCACAAACTCAGCTTAAATTCATTAGTCAAACTGGTATTTTCACTAATGTTTTCATCCAGATACTGTAATGCTTACTTTACAGAGTGTCTTTGTAAAGTTATCTGGAATTTTATCAAAGTTAGGATATGTGAGGTGAAGTTCATTTTCTGTTATTTATTTATAGAGAAACAAAACCATGCTAATCCCTTCAGAGTGCAAACAAACAAATAAACAATATCTATTCCCTGTACTAGAGAGCTTATACTCTAATCTAGATATATGAAGAGGGCTGAGAGCATTATACATCACAGAAAAAAGACAAAATAAAAGGACAAGTTTTATAATGAGAAGTAGGTAAGGCTCTGTGGTTCTGTTACACATATACACTTTTATAGGCTTAAGATCTTGAGGTGATCCAGAAGGCAGTGAGTTTTGAGAAGACATGTGACCAAGGAGAGATTATTAAGAGTTTTCCTCTTTTGATTCTTCCAATGTCACTTCCTGGTGTTGTGACTGGAATGCTGATGTGTTTGTAGAAGAGGCCTTGACTGAAGAATCAGTGGCACACGGTGTAGAAGCTAAAGCCCAAGGGGATGAATCCCAAAGGGTAGGTTGGGGCACTGGTCAGAGAGGTGTCCTGTGCCCCAGGCCCTTGGTGATGGAGTGGTTGACACGAGTCTCTTGGGGCTGATGCTCTGAGGTGTAGTGTGTGTGATCCTTAAGGCAGGAATCACTGTCCAGAAAAGGACTTGTGCACCAGGATGTGGAGTGTTCTGTGGTTTTCTTGCTGTGTCTTGGCAGTTGATTCCCCAGCCCCAGCTCAGAGTCCTGTCTCTCTGCAAGGCTCAGGGAAAGACTGAGGCATGGATGGGCAGCAGCAGGAGGCAGCATGCTGAACAGGCATCAGCTTTGCCACTTAACAAAGGTCCCTTCAGATGGGGATGTGTTTTAAATTGCTGCCTTCTCTCGGACTTAGATCTTTTCTCAGAGCTAAGGGAAGCTCATTTATCAGTCTGGATTTACAGTTGATAGCTTTTCCTGAAGGCTAGTACTGCAAAAATAAAAGGAGCAGAGATCAATTTTTTACTTTATTTTACAATCCACCAGGTAGGATGAGAGAGATGCTCTTTCTGTCCTGCAGAAGACCAAGGCCAAACTTATCCTTGCCTGATGAAATTCAGTCTATTTATCTTCATCATCAATGAGGGATTTTTGTCCTGTGCATGAAAAACTCGTGGGATGAGAGAGCACTCAAGTGAATGCCAGTGACACTCGTGTTTTCACTTGAAAGATTTGGGTTCCTCTCTTGGCTATATGAACAGTTTATACATTAATGCAATGTCTGCTTGACATGAACCACCCTGAGTATGCCTGTCTCAGCAAGCCTGGCAGCTGGGCCCTTGTAGATAAAGCTTTTCCACTGGGAGATAGGGAATAGATTTGAATTAAGCTTAATTAAATTTTACTTCCCCTTGTTTGGAATAGCTTCATAGTAGAAAAAGGACAGTGATTTTTTTTCTGGTTAGAATACCCTTATGCAATTAAGTATTATGGGTGAAGTTTCCTGATTCTGTACTATGGCACTTACCCAGTGAATAATTAAGGCACATGCATTCATACGGGGCAGCAAGGATGGTGGGAGCAGCCCACTAGAATGTGGCAAATTATGTGCTACAGCAGCCATTGAACAGGCAGCTGGCATGGATTGAAATAATTTTAATTTTTCTGGTGAAACATGCTTTTTCATTTCTCTTCTATCATAGATAGATTTATCATGGAAGGTATAATTGCAATATATTTTGTTTGACAATCACCTAAATAGATGGCTGACTTCCTTCCACGAAGTTTTAGGTATAATAGCTACAACACTTTTATTTTTGTTTACTCACCTTGATTACAATGTGTCTTTTAAGTCCTTTGAAAGCATCTCTTTGGTAAGTTTTAAAAAAATAAATGTTTCTACTTAAAAGAATTGTATAATGCATCAAGCACAATTAAAGTATTCAAGTTTACAGAGAAACAGTTTCCTGATTTCTTTCAAAAATAAGTTGAGACATCAGTCAATTGTTCCTTCTTTTATTTTGACAGGGTTGTTTATGTTGATTAGCACTGTACTCCATATCTGTTACCACCATAATTAATTTGAAAAGGGCCACATGTGTGGCTCAGTTCAGAAGATGACACCCTTTCACCCCACTGAGGATTGGGAACCTGCTTCTTCACCAAGCAGCACCATAACCGGAGGAGGAGCAGCAAGGAAGTGACCAAACATGGTGCCAAGCCAAAAGTTCTGAGGAGGATATGCAAGGCCTCCCTTTTTAATGCCTTGGTGAAGGAGTGGTCCTCTACCTGAGCAAAGACACTTCTCTGTCTTCTGACTACCGGTTCAGCAACTCTGGATGTCCCTGGTTCAACAGGTTGCAAACCAGCTCTTGCACTGGCCATCACTCTTCTATGGGGCCACTGCTCCCCAGCTTCACCCACTGCAGGCAGTGGTACCTCTTGGCTCTGCGCCAAGCTGGAGCTAAATTTGAAGCTTCCTTTTTTGCTAAGCTGCACCTGTTCTGGTCTGGAAAATGGTTAGGAGATTCCCAGTGCTCATCTCTCCTTGTATCATGGTGTGTGAGTTTACTTCCCCTTCTATTTTAGGATGAAGTCCAGTCCCAGCAGTGGGCTTGTGCCAGTCTGGGTTTGAATCAAATGAGGCAGTTTTGTTCCTAAACACCCATAAACACACTTCTGTCCATTTTGACTGTCTCTGATGTCTTTCTCTGCTCTGTCACTTGAATCTGTGTGACATGGGGACAGAGCTGTTCAGCAAATTATCTTCTCCATTTATAACATCTTGTGTATTATTTTGGGGCTATTACATGAGGCAAAATGGTTGTGTATGAAGCATTTTCCAAGTCTTGATTGCATCTTATAGAAATGATGGACTGTGATCCTAAATAAGTAGAAATAGTTCACCCCAATTTTGATCATGAATCTATTTTCTTTACTGATGACCCGTGACTTAACTTTGCTGTCACTTTGCAAAGTCTTACTTTTACATTTTATTCACGTTTAAAATTACCCTTATTTTCCTTCAGAGTAAAAAGACACTTGATCTCTCCTTTGTCCCTCTCCTTTCACTGTAGGAAGGTATTTCTAGAAGGGCCCAAACTGAATCCTTTCTTCTTCCATCTGGCAGTGCTAGTGTTGCTGCTGGTGATGGTCCTTGGTCAAGAGTCAGGATACTGGGTTTGTATTCCTAAACCCTGGATTTCACATGCATTTTTCCCACTGCAGGGTGCTTGGATGGTGGGCTAAAACCATTTTTTCACCTGTTCTCCATTCATCCTGGGGACTCTTCCACCTTCCCAGTCCCACAGCAGCTGTCAGTGTTGTCTCTTGAATGTTGGAACCACAATTTGGTCCAACCAATCTAATCAATTCTGAACCTGGTCCCTGCTCTTCAGCCCTTGCTTGTCCCTGGCAGCAGTGCTTTCCCTTCTCCTCTTTGCCTTGCTCTGAAGTCGATGATGTTGCACTGTAAGGTTGACCTTGACATACTGTTCTTAAATTTTAGAAAAGCTGCAAAGGTCCCAGCTCCTGTATTTTGAGGGTACAGCAAATGCCTAAACCAGTGTCTTTTACTGGCACAGACAATGAGGAAAAACATTTTCTGCTTGTCTGTATTTATTGTCTCAAATGCAAGGGCAGAGTACTGCAGTCCTTCACTATATTGCCAGCAATACAAGTTTTGCAGTAAGCTCCTCAATTTTCTCATAAACTACCCCTCATATGTCTTCCTCATCACCAGTTTTTTAAAGGGATCATTAAGTTTCTCTCAGATAGACTCCTCTGATGTTGCAGGTTGGGATCCTTCTGCTTTATTGCACTGCTTCATGATGTATGGGCAGAAACACTGCTTACCAAATAGGAAGTGGAGTACTGGCTCTGCCATGCTGTCATATGTTGCAGAACCCACTGAACACTCCTTAACACTGTTTTCATGCAGGAAAAAAAACCCCAAATATATTTTGAGTCATTTGAAATCATTCCAAACAGAGAGGCAGATCAGAGCTGTGATGAAGCCCACCAAATGCCAAGCATTCCAGGTCCTGGGACTGTCCCTGCAGGAGGCCAAGGGGCTGCTCCCACCACCTGAATCCTGTGGCTCCCATGGACAGTGGTAGACATTGCTCATTAGCCCATGCATATTTCACCTGAAGGGGAAAAAACCAGGAAGAAAGCACACTGTGAATTTGAAGATCAAGGCCGCTGTTGGAGGGGTTTGTACATTTTGCCTCAAGGCCCTGAGAGCGGGGCTCTTGGAGAAGTTATGTGTGAGATGCATCGAGGTGTTCTGAAATTCAGGTGGAATTGTTTTGACAAGTCTAGACAGATGTGGGTGAGGAAAGTTAATGAAACAAAGTTTCCCTCAATGAAATTAAATATCTTATTAACTCAGCAGCTTTCGGAAAATACTTTCAATCTAGACGGACACCTGACAAGAGCCCTATCAAATTTCATAGATACAATTAATTCCTTCCATTTAGAAACACTCAATTAGAAGCTTCCAATTAGGTTGCATCATACATCATTAAAGTGCTATTAACCCTCCAAACCACTGCTACTGACACTAAAGATCTGAGAAGGAATGAGTAAACAGCTTGATCTGAAATGAAAGCAGCTTACCTAAGGCAAGCCTGATGCTGATGTGAACATTTTTCTTTTTTCTTTCCTTTTCTTTCCAGTGTAGCTCATTTGTACAGTGGCACATGGAAGTGCTTTGCAGAGTGAGCAGGACCAGCCTGTGGTGAGCCCCTCTGCAGGGCAGGGCTGCTGAGCTGTTTGGGAGCCCCACTGGTCACTGGCTGATGGGAAGCCTGTTCCAGGGCTGGCCTGGGCTTCCTTGCAGAGTGCCACATCCTGCAGCACAGTGTCACCCTTCCAGCCTTGCCAGCACTGCCCTTCCCAAGCCTCCCATCTTTTTAGAAATGCTTGAAGCCTCAGATACTTCCTATGATCCCGCTTTTAAAAATACACAAGTGACGTCTGTGATTTAATACCACCCCTTTGAGTAGTTTTTCCTCACTGTTGGCCTGAGCTTCACCTGGCACATATTTGGTTTTTAATGGATTCCTGCACTTTTCCTTGCATATAAGGTGGGTAGAAACAAAGACCTCAGCAAAAGACAGGCTGAAAGGCATACCTGCCAGAAGTTGGTGGAAGTGGTGGTCTTCTCTCAACTAAAGTAGAGAAAGTGTGTGCTTATGGAACTGAAAATGCACTATTAACAAATGGCTTAAATGCTTGTTATTAAACAGCTGCGTGAAATGGGGGGAAGGAAATAAGAGTCCAGGTAAGTGGTGGCTTGAGTAAGATACCCCCTTGGGGTGTATTCTGACGTTTCACGTCAGGAGGCACTGACTATATCTAAATCACTGCTTATCCACCTGAGCAAGTCTTGTCAAACCTGCTGGTTTTGGCTGGCATAGAATTAATTTCTTTCACAGTGGTCAATATGGAGCTGTGTTTTAGATTTAGGCTGAGCACCGGATTGATGATACAGAGATGTTTCTGTTATTGCTGAGCAGGGCTTGCACAGAGCCAAGGCCTTTTCTGCTTTTGCACTCACATGCTGGCGAGGGGGCTGGGGGTGCTTGGGAGGTTGGGAGGAGACACCAGGACAGGTGACCCCAACTGACCGAAGGGATGTTCCAGACCATCTGACATCATGCTCTGTGTATAAACTGGGGGGAAGAAGGAGGAAAGGGGGGACATTTGGAGTGACGGTGTTTGTCTTCCCAGGTAATCATTGCATGTGATGGGGCCCTGCTCTCCTGGGGATGGCTGACACTTACCTGCCCACAGGGAATGCTGAATGACTTCCTTGTTTTGTTTTGCTTGCATGCATGGCTTCTGCTTTCCCTTTTAAACTGTCTTTATCTCAGCCCATAAGTTTTCTTGCTTTTACTCTCCTGATCTTCTCCCTGACCCTGCTGCTGGAGGAGCGGTGAGTGGCTGCATGGGGCTTGGTTCCTGGCTGGGGTTACACCCCGACATTTACTTGCATAGAAAGCGTGGGGGGCACAGGAAGCTCCTGGTGCAGCCAGAGTTTGACTCATGAATGCACCTGAGCTGACTCGTGAAGTCTGGATTGTTTGCCTGCCTCTGTGGGATCCATCCTGGTGCCAACAGGATGACTTTGCCAAATGTACTTGGAGGCAGCTCCATGCTTGATATGTGGTATCATTAGTAGCTCAGAGATTGATGGAAGCTCTTCAGTTAATGCCAGTGTTGAAATTTGGTGCTCTGAAAGTCAAAACTTAAACTGAAACTTTGGAAAAGTTGCTGAATGTACCTTTTAGTAGATATTTCAGGGTAACAGATCAAGTGTTTTTAATTAATTGTGTTTCCATACACCTAGAGATAGCATTCTCCATTCTGAATTAATGACCTATGAAATCCTGAGTTTAAATACAGAGGTCATTTGTAATTTACTGGAGGGCAGAAAGTGTCAGCTCTCCCTTAATGATTCTACTGTTTTTTTATTTCCCTTGACCTCAAACAACCATAAGGATTTTTCTCTGAAAAACCTTTTGCTTCCAGTGACGAGACTCTGTATTTTGAGTTTTAGCTGTGATTGAATTTATACCACAACCAAGTTATAAACCCTCAAAAATAGGATTTATAATGGAAATTCCAAGTGCAATCTTAACTGTAACAGCCAGCTTTATACTCAATAGTACTATTAACATTCTTCAAACCCAATGTTCAGGATGAGTCATACTGATCTAATTCTTTACATAACCCTTTTCTTTTCTGCAGCGCAGGCCTACTCTTGTAATTTCTAGTCATGTGCCAATGGATACATTCCTTTAATTTGGGGGCACACAGGACACAGCTGGTATCAGTGCTATGGAAATAGACACTCTTTCCAGCAGGGCCATGCTTCTACATATGTTTATTCAGTTAAAGGACAAGTTTTGAACAACTTTCCCTAGTCTGAATCACTAATGTGATATTGTGTTTGTTATCTGTGTAATGTCTATGTAACATTCTGCTTCTGGTCTTCTAGTGCTTAGACAATCATACAACATTTAAAATTAGAACAGTAAACAAAAAGTTTCAGAAAGCTGTGAAAGAGAAGATAGAGGAATTGTAATTTCTTCTGCTTTCTACCTGTTCTTTGAAAAAGAAAGGTGAAGAATAATTGGCATGACATCCTGCCTCAGTGATGAATATGACAAGCACTCTCCCCAGTGGTGCTGTGTTGCTATAAATGCATAAGGTGATCCTAAAAAGGGAAGGTGAATATCAGGGATGAGAACAATGGTGATGAAGTCACTTTGCTTGTCCTGGTCCCTGCAGCAGAAGATTTGGATTACTCTGCTGGCCAGAATATAAAAATTCTTGTTTGTGAATATTATGGAATATTTGGAATTTCACAAGTAAATAAAACTTAGATTTTGTGTAAAAACTCATGAAGACAGCATCTAAAACAATGAGCAGTTTGGAGGAGAAGAGCCAAACTGACACTCTGGCTGAGAGTGGAATTGGTGAGTGAAAAAAGTGCTTGAGTCCCGCAATTCCCTCATGGCAGCCCCTGCCTCTGCTACCTTGTGCCAGGGAGAAAATGAAACATTTAGCTGCTTATATGAAGTAGAACTAATTACTCAGGTGAGATCAAGAGGCTGCCTGAGGCTGTTGGCTCTGCTGTCCTTGCCCCATCCATCAGCAGAGGGTGAAGGAAAAGAGGAGGTGCCATTGATGGGCCAAGCTGTCAGGAGCAGAGCACAAAGCACAGGGCAGCTGGACATCCCTCTCCAAAGAAACACTGATTTATGGGAACTTGAATGAGTGTCTAGAGAAAATCTGGCAGTATGGGACTGCAGTTCAGTCCTGCTATAGCACAGGCAGGTCTCCCCATTCCCTTTTACTGCACTTGTCCTTTCCTTAGGTAGCAGAAGTTTCCTTGCAGCCCATGCTGCCTTATCCTGCCATTAAGCTGTTCATATGGGTAAAGCATTCCACTAATTACACCTGCAGGTGATCAGCTTCTCCTCCCACCCACGGGCTCACCAGGACCTGTGCCTGAATGTGAGTGCAAATCCAAACACAGGTGACACTTTGGGCATGTCAAGAGCTGACAGCAAACTGCTTCAGCATCGCAGCAGCCTCTGTCCTCAGCAGGGGTGGATTGCTCCTCCTTAAATCCTTAATTCCCACAAACTGTTTCTGACAGATCAGTAAAAGTAAACAGTTAAAGCAAGCCTCTTGTGAGCAGGTTTGTGTTTTCTTTAATGGGATGCACTGCCGTAAATTTTTAAGGATTTGAAAGCTGGGGAAGGTTGAAAGCCACAGGATCACTTCTGTAAATAGCCAGAGAATAGCCAGGGAATTAAATGTCCGTATTCTCTCTGCCTCTTCAAAACTGAGACATAACTGGTATTTCAAGTCCTTGTGGAATTGAGCTTCTTTTAACATAGTCAATTGGAAAATTTTAATTTCTTTCTTTAATAGGTCATATTATCATAATTTAAATTGCTGTTCTCCCACAGTTTAAATATATTTCCAGATTTATCCCTGTGATCTTTTCATCAGCTTTTTCAAATCTGAAGTGTCAAGCCCTCTGGGAAAAAGAGGGTCACTAGCACTAATATTTGATTGATGCAGTAAGATTGCCACTTGAATTTCTATTATAGTCTGGTTTTACAGGGTCTTGAGTACACATTATTACCTGGTTCTTAGTTAGTTTAAGTTTTGTCTTTCTGGGTGTCTCAACTGTTGCTTTTGAAGTTATAAGCATAAGAAAACCTTTACCTTATACTTTAAGAAATAATCTTTCAGACTGTTGAAATGATCTGTGATATTATGATTTGGCAGAGAAGTCACCACTGAGCAAAAGTACTTTTACATATTTTTGGAAAATCTCTGAAAAGTATATGATTAATAAAGATTTGAAAGTAATATTTTAAGTCTTATGGGTATTTTAGGAAAGGCTTAACCTCTTCCAAACAACCCTTCCCCTCTGAGGGACAAAATTTCTGCAGCTATCCTACCCACCTTGATGTTTGCTTTTTCACCCGTCTATGAAAAATTTTTAACCTCTTGGTTGCTCTTAGACAAACTCAGAAGAGGGAGAGGCAGCTCATGGGCCCCTGAGGAGCTCTGCAGAGAAGGGGGATTCCTGAGCCAGCAAACCCCAGGTGAGGTGTAGGCCA
The DNA here is from genome assembly GCA_013400955.1 of Drymodes brunneopygia. Lineage (NCBI taxonomy): Eukaryota > Metazoa > Chordata > Aves > Passeriformes > Petroicidae > Drymodes > Drymodes brunneopygia. Next base: position 274,271 of record VZTZ01034068.1, on the reverse strand, counting down.
GAGGCAGCTGCCAGCATCCCATGGAGGGGTGGGTGGCACATGGGGTCTCTGTAGGGGCAGAGATGTGGCTGCTGGGCTTGGGGAAAAGATCTTGTGGACCAAAGCAAAGAGGACTGGGACCGGTCTAACACTGGAGATAAGGGGAATCAGAGGTCTCTGTTGTAGGTGGTGTCAAATCAGCTTCTGGCAGGGATCACAGACTCCTGCCTGGGCCACATCTATAGAAGTCTCCTGACTGAACTTGACCAATGAGGAATAAAAAAACCCAGCCTTCAGGAGCCCTTGCCTGGCTGGATGTAGTTTTTGAATTGAAACAGTTTTTTGGCTGTGATGAGACTACAAAATCCCTTTTTCCTAGAAAGAGGACAACATGTACATATTTTCACAATCGGTTTTGGAGGGTTAAAAGAAAGGGTTTGAACATGAAAATTGGATAAGTCTATGTCTTCGACAGAAGGGCAACCAGAAGACTTCAGTGTACAGAAGGACCACCTTTGCCCTCTCCCTGTGAGTGCTTGGTGAGACGAGCCAAGTGTTGATGTATTTACTGCCCTTCTTATCCCTAAGTGATTTATTTTGGCTTACCTCTCCAGTTCAGCCAGAAGCTGTCATGTATTTGAGAGGAAAAGGTCTTTGCTCTGTTTGCAGTGGACTCTTTATGACTGGAGATGAGGCTTAGATAGGAGCAGGCACGTTTTGCTGCATGTGTTTGCTGTTTGACAGATGTCCAAGTGATTTGGAGATGGTACTAGGTTTTTGGAGAATCACACACTGGACGAATTGCTGTTTTGGCCTTTTTTCAGCAGGAGCCATCTTTTTGAGACAAGCTTCATGCTGCCAACCTGCCTTCTTGGCATTAGTCACCTGGAGCCTGACAGAGTGCTGGGGGTCACTTTGCAGGGGTGCAGAGGAGGAGCAATGGAGATTTATTCTCCTTCTGCCAGTGGCTCTGTGCCCTCTCTCCTGGCTCCTCCTTGCTGTGACTGTCACAGTGATGGCACCAGAGTTACTGCTGGTTATACCCTCTCATATATCCTCCTTCAAGATCCTTGATTATAGGTACTTAAACTTAATTACTGTGGATTTTATAGCACTCCAGGACAAGATAAAGGAGAATGAAAACTAGTGAGGCAAGTGGCCCTTCCTCTGCTGAAGACTTTAAGGTATTTTTCTAACAGGTAATTTATGAAAACTCTGATCAGATTATGTAGCTGTTTCTAGCTATCTCAACATCATCCTCATGAGAACACTACCAGTAGGGCTTGGCAGTAAATTTCTGAAGATCTCTTAATAGTATTAGTCTTTCTGCATCTGGGAAAAAGTTTTCTGACATGAATAAATTTATATTTGTCCTGATGAAGATTATTAATTTCAGACAGTTTCTTCAGTTTATCAAAATTATAACATATTGTCACACTGTTCTGCTAAACATCTCTGGTTACTTTCAGCTTTTGTATCATCACTTCTTTGTGGTTTCCAGCTGGAAGTCACCTGATTGAACTAGACTTTCCTTCTGTATTTGGAACTTTATCATGTAAGATTTACAAATTTATATTTAAATTTATATTTANTTACTGAGAGAAGAAAAAGAGAAGAAAAAAGAAATCACATGTCCAAACAGCAAATTCCTGGCAGTTTTCCTGGAAGAAGAGGGGAGGCACAGAGGTGTCCATCTGCAGCTGCTGTGGCCTCAGTGAGGACTCTGCATCTCATTCAATACTGGCTGAGATGAAATAGAAACTTCCACTCATCTTATCATGGAGGATTCTTTGGCAAATAACCTTTTTCAGTATAGGAAATGTCAGAGAGAAGGAAAAGAAACCTCTGCTGTTCTGTGATCTTCAAGCTCATATTTAAGATATTTCTGATGTGTTCTCTAGAAAATGTTTATAATTTATAAGAAGAAAATTTGATTAATTTATTTGTGATTACTAGCTCCATCAAATAACTTGCTCTGTACTTGTCTCTGAATAATTCTAGGTCATTTAGAAATTCAACTTATTGTTTTATTTATTTTAATGGGAAGAACCACTAATAATTAAAAAAAAATATGTTCCATCTCTGACGGACGTCTTTTAGTGGGAGTTCAAGTAAATTATTCACAAATCAAACAATGATTTTATTCCAGTGGGAAGGTGAGATATTGCATTATTCATTATTAATTCTGTAATGCCATAATACTGCACAGCACTTTATGCAAAAAAAAAAAAAAAGAAACCACCATTGCAAAGAACAAATGCCTCTGGAAGCAACATGCACATGGAGATGAGCAGAAAGGGGCTGTGGTGAGCCTCAGGTCTTGTGCATATCCCCTTCTTCCTTTTCTTTTTCCTTCTCCCAGTCTCTTTTTCTGTCCTTCCCTGATTTCAAGTCCACACCATTTTGGAACTGACAATTTAGATTAATAACTGATCTAGAAGAAAAGGCTTTGGAAGACAATGGAGAGGTGCAGATGTAAGAGTGAAGCTGAGCCTCAGGACATGCAGGTAGCAGTAGAGAACAAGATTAGAAGCACCTGGGCAGGAGGGAAGGCAACAAGAATTGAACAGGGAGAAAAAGCATGAAGACTGGAGGTGTGGGTCATGATTGCTATTTTTGCTCTGTGTGGGACACAGAGGAAAGTATGAGAGGGGAGTCAGAGGCACTAACAGGCAAGGAGCATGTTACCACCTCACAGACAAGAATAATCCCAGATCCATTTCCACATTTATGCCCTTCTTCATGGACCCATACTCAGTATCAGTCAAGTAGCATGTTCATGTGAAGGGAAGGCCAGCAGATCCCTCCTGGGATCCTACAGCTTGCTTCCTGAAGAGCAGAGTGGAGCAATGATCCCGAATCTTCTTCATCCAGGGGAGCTCTGGCAGCAGGAAGGAGAAGGGTGGTAGTAACCAGACTGTGACAGCAAGTATTATTTCAACATAAAAGTGAAATGATTTTCCTGTTTTTACTCTGGTTCCAAATAGGATAACCTAATAGTCTTTCTGTATCAACCCATCTTCCTGGATTTATTTGTTTAGTGACCTTCGGGATAAATACAACTCAATATTGCACATCAATGTTAAAATGTTTCCTCTCTAAAGGGGAATACTGAGTTTATTATGAAGTGATACTAAGTGCTGAAAGCCAAGGTCATGGTGCCTGTTGTACTCTGTTCTCTGTGAGTTCTGGTATTTCACTGGCCTCCCAGAGAACCTGGAAATATGGCAGCAACACATGATGAGGCCTCATTAATATCTGGTGGATGAAGTTTGCTCAGTCTGTCAATCAGTATGCAGTGCAGAAATTAGGGATTTGGGGAATGGGGGAGAAACTGGTTTGTCTTATTTTATGTCTTGCTATGTGCTAGAAAAGACAAAAACAAGGGTGTGTATTTTGCTACATTTTGCAAAGTAATATGGTGTGTAATGGCCCCTGCTTCCCATGGAGGTCATCCACAGCCTCAGGTCTGCCTGACCAATGCTCCACCTCCTGCCCAGAGATTCATTATTTTGGCTGAGGGCCACAGTAGGGACTCTGTCCTGAAAGGAGCTCTGGGGACCAGTGCAGACTTGAGCAGATGCTCAGGCACTACTTTTTTTTGTGGGGTTGTTTATATTTTGTGTATGTGGGTTTTTTTTGTTGTTGCTTTTGGTTTTTTGCTTGGTTGGGGTTTTTTTGGTGGGGTAAGTTTCATTTCTTTTTTTTTTTTTTCTGTTTATTTTGGTGGTTACCTGACCCCTCAAATACAAGGCCAGTCCCACCTGTTCTGTTTGGTTATTTGTGCCATTACCTCCTCAGTAAAACAAGAAACTCTGCCCATGTCAGAACTTGCCAGGAAGGCAAGGAAATATTCAAACCTCTCTGCAGTTTTCATAAATCAGCCATCATTGCTCATGATGAAATATGGCATGGAAAGTCACATTCAACAAATATAAAGCAAGGAAAGCTTCAGCAGGCACCTCTCTGTTATTAAACTTCATGATTTTTCTTTTAGCACAGGAGTAGAAGAGAACTTCATAGGGTTTTTTTTCCCACTGCAATGGTTGTAATTTGAATTTCTGAGCTATTTTCAGGTCAATAAATTGTGTGTTACTACAGAACACAAAAAAACCTGGATGCATAGACCTGCAGAGACAAGAGTGCAGGGGCCTCGAGAGCCTGGAGGCTGCAAGGTTTGTGTGCATCAACCTGCTGTCGTTCATTGAGAAGATGCAAGAATGCAGGGACAATTTACCCTCCAAGAAAATTATCAACCCCAGGACTGGAAGGTTTTCAACTCAGGAAGGAGTTTTTAAACTGATTTTATTTGAAAATTTGGCTACACACCTACATATGCTCACTGAAACCAAAAGGATTTCTACATAATTTCAGTCACTACAGGCAAGGGCTTCTGGATGAAGAGTGGCACCTAAAAATAAACCCACACCATATTAATCCTAGGTCTGGTTTTCAGAGGAGATTAAACTGCTTCTGATGTGCATCCAGTAATAAGCTCTAGAAACAGCCAAGAGAGTCCAGGTGGCTGTCTGTTCTTCTGGGCTGAGCCAGTCATGATAAATAGGAAGTGATGCTGGCCAGGGAGAAACTGCTGCTCTGAAAAACGATTTACTGACATTATGGGGTTGACCCAGTGTCCACAGACCTGTCTCTGGACTCTGTGCTGGCTATTCTCCTCTTTGTTGTCATTGCCTGGTGATGACCCCTATTAACCTTTTCTCAGCAAACATGCCAATACTCTGAAGGATATCACCAGGGTGGAAAACTCTAACTATGACATCAGTGAAGGACAGTCATGTCTGCATAAGTTTGGGATGGTTGTGCTTCCCATGAGGAAATGAAGGAATCATCATAGCTGTCCAAGAAGATGACCATTTTTCTTGAGGATAAGGATTGGTTAGGGATACTTCTTACAGGTTGCTACAGTGGCATGAACATCCATCATCTTATGGGAAAAGCCTATGGAAGTACCCTGCTCAAGTTCAGCTGAAGTAAAAGGACCCATGAGAAGGCAAACCAGAAAACATAAGGCTGCAGTGGCTGGCATGGGAACTACAACAACTGATCTTGACTTTGATGTTACAAGATGTGACTGGCACCAGGGGAAAAAAAGATATCAGAATACATAATGTTACCTGAGTTGTGTCTGATGGCCAGTCTCAAGGAAGTTGCTGCTTCTTGATGTGTGTAAGAAACACATCTTGAGCACAAAGGCAGAATGTGGAGTACATTCCGGTCATGCTAAAAGCCCCTGATGTCCCAGAGGGCAAAACTGGCATCACACCAGCGGATGATGTCTGCTGTAGAGTCTCACCAGAGCACCTTGCAGAACACCTGGCTGTCTGTCCTGGAACAACTTTGACACAGTCCTTGCTGAGTGAAAATCCTACAATACACCTTCCATGGCTGAAAAGAGAGGGGCTGTGATCAGTAATGTTAAATGCTGACAAAAGAGCCGTAGAAACTAAAGGGAAACCTAACTCTTCTGCTTTTAATACATTATTTAGGAACCTTGAGATGTGCTGTTTCAGCCTATGATGACTACAGAAAGCCTTGCCTTGCTGAATTTTTCCATGAAACTGAATTAAATGATTTTGAGCTTGCAGTGATATTGCAGCTCATTCCCCCACCGATGTGTCAGCTTTTGGTGACTCAGAGGAATTCCTGGTAGGCCAGTGGAGTGCTGCAGGGAGAGAGAGTTGTTGTTTGCATGTCATGGTACTGGGAGAGGCACAGAGCAACACCATCCACCTGCCATGTGCCTGTGGAGCAGCTCTGGGCCTTGGAAGCATTGATTTTGCAGGCTTTCTTTTCAGCAAAAGCATGTTCTCCCCCAAGAGACCAATTTGCTTGGTGGGATTGAAATAATTGTTTAAGGAAGTTTATATTCAATGGAGGACTGCTTCATTTAATAGTCTCCTGTCATTAGGCTTGTACCATTATTGCAGAGACGTTTTAGTGCAATGTGCAGATGAAAATACAGCTGAGGAAATGTACAAATTAACACTTATAATGGCATTTTTAAGGGGTAAACAGAATTAATTTTTCCTGTGGAAATTAACAGCTCCAAAGACAATATCCAAGTGGTTGCCTAGGGGTATACACAGCAGTTTTGTCAGCCAAGGGCAGAAGGGTTATATCTTCCTTTTTAGTTAATAGTGTTCTTGTTCTTGCCTTCTGATGTGGAGTATATGTTGAAATTTTTGTCTGTCATGGACCGAACTTTTTTGCTGTGTTTCACATCATTAGTGCCAGAGCAGCTTTCTGTCACAGTGAAACCTTGCCTATAGCCCTGAAGCCCTCTTGGGGCTGTGGGATCATGGCAGTAATGCCAATGGAGTCATTGCCTGTGTCCTGGAGGGAATGTGGCAGATTCCTTGTCTGTTTCCTTATGAGGCTGGCTTCTCCTTCAGAGCAGCAGGGGAAAGATCATATCAGATGAAGCCAACCTTTTTTTTAATTAGCTAATTTATTATTTCAAAGAGAAGTGTCCCTGCCCTTAGTCCAGTGCAGATGTATTGGAGAACTAACTAGCTTGTTAGCATTAGGAAATTGGAGGCTCTTGTGCATCCCATTCCCCTCACACTTCTGAACAGGCTTTTGCAAAAATGTTGGTGGGGTTTCTTTGTCATTTCACATCTGTGCTTTCCTCTATGGTGCTCTGCTTTTGAGCTGCTTTTGGATGTGGAGTGGTCACAGACCTGCTGTACTCTGTGTCTGGAGCAATGACCTGGCTGTCTCATCTGAGACCCTGCATTGTTTCCCTAACATTTATCACAAATGAGTTAATCCCCTGGGATTTGACAAGCACATCAATCAGCCATTTTGTCCAAATTGACACCATACTGATCTATCATTTCCAAATATATTCTGGTGGAAAGTTACCCTGCTTAGAGCAAAGGGGAAAAATAGAAGAGGGAGAGGAGAAAGAGGAACGGACTGGATTTTCCAAGATCTTGTCTGGTCTGCTGGGGGTGGGCCAGATCAGGCAAAGCTCTGTTCAGATCAAGACCTATATCTGGCATTGACCAATAACAAGAGCGTAAGAAAAGGTCAAACAAAGTGACACTCTCCCTAAGTCCCCAGATCCAGCAATTTATAGCTGAAGAACAGAAAGAACTAAAGATGGCACATTTTATACTAAAACCCCTGCACACATTTTTCTTCTGCACTTACTCAGCCAATTTTGAATGTATCTATATTTTTGGTCTCCACAGTTTGCAGGTGAAGAACGTGCTCAAATTGGGCCATATGAACAGTTTTCTTCATTGTAAAGAATAGGGTGACTTCTTTCATCCCATTTTCTATTTTCTCTAACCTGTAGACATTTGATGGTGTTCTTTCTGTGATCTAAATAATTTCCAGATGTTAAAATTCCCTTATTCTGACTTGGTTCACTTGAATGTGCTGCTCTTAGACTCAGAAATCTTCTCTATTCATGTTTTTTCTCCCTCAGTTTTCTTGCTCTCTCATTCCTTAGGCTGCAGAGATGGATGGCATGTTCACGTGTAGCAAGAGGGAGAAGTTAAAGAGGGCATTTTCTCCTCCATCTCTTCCATGTGCTTTCATCAAGCATAACCTCAAAGAAGATCTTCCTCTTCCTCCCTCTCTTCTTGCCACACACACGTGTGGCAGAACTTTCTTTTGGAAAATGTTTTCTTGTAGCAGCATGGTCTGGGACACCTCAGGCACTGCTTGGGCTGCAGGGCTTTCACAGGGCAGGGCAAAGTCAGGGCGGGGGAGCAGAGCTGTGCAGAAGGGTGCAGCATGGAAGGCCCAGGGGCTCTGCTTTTGGGGTGTGAGAAGTGAGAGTGTTTTATTCACAGTAGATTGAAGTATAGACAAAGGTATTATTTGCCCTTTATCTTCTTTGTTGTTCTAAGTAATAACTTCAAATGTAGTTGTCATGTCTTCCACCACATGCAGTTTCCATGTACAGACACTGCATTTCTGGCAGGCTGCTGTCTTCCCAGCTCTGAAAGCACAGCCCTCAGAGATCCCCTCAGCCCACACACTTCCCTCCAACTCAACACTCCCACAATGAGAAGAATGAACTGAATGAGTCCTCCTTTTCTAACAGGTATATTCAGCCAGGTCCCTGAAATGAGCCATCTCAGCTATTCCTCCTTTCCTCTCCTACCTGAAACCCACCACAGTGCTCAGGGCTGCCTGCACCTACTTCTTCCAGTAGATGGAGAGGCAAGAGGGCAGAGGCACCATTTGGGAAAAGACCTGGCAGAGTCCTGTGGAAACTTGGTTTCATCAAGGCAGAAGCCAGTAAGCTGCAATTCCCATTCTTTGGCTCTCCCTGCACCATGTCTGTCCTGCAGCTGAGCTGGGCAGTGAGGCCTGATGCCTTTCCCCTCCATGGGGTGCAATACTGTCTGGGGCAGTGCCTCCCTGGCGAGCTTCTGGTTGTCCTCAACCCTCACTGCTTCCTGTTCTAGAGAAGAAAAACACTTGAAAGCTCAGATGGATAAAATAAAAGATATTTCTCACCTTTAAATATAATGTGATCTGCCTGTTTATAGAGGTGAAAAACCTTGGGTCATTACATCTACATCCAAATATTGCATCTAAAGAGCCCCATGTGTGAGTGAGGAGTTGGCAGCTGCTGCCCAGCAGTGAGACTGGCAGGCAGGCCCTGCTCAGCTCTAAATAATCTGGGCACAGGCAGTCACATCTGTGTTGCTGGCTCACAGAAATTGCCTGTCTCTATGTGAATGTCAGAGCCTTGCTGCTTTCCAAGTGCCTGATGGTTCCCCCATGTGTAGGCCTGAGACTGACCCCATGCAAGAGCCTGCAGATACAAGCACAGAAGGAGCACAGGAGCCTGGCAGCTCACTGGGGACCCTCAGCACAGGAAGCTGACAGCTGGAGCTGATCTATGGTCCTCTTGCACACCTGATGCATTTAGTGAATTATTGAGTAAATGACCGTGGCTGTCGGTGAAGTCAGCAGATTTTGCAGGATGCTTTAGTGCTTGGAAGCTCACAGGCTTCCTCCCTCCTTGCAGTTTGCAGTGGTGAGAGAGAAGGGAGGTGGGCAGTGGTTGTGTGACCGGAGTCAACACAGTGGATTCCCCTGGGACGATGTGGCTGCAAGTAGGGAGCATCCCAGGTGAGTAATGAGTGGAATCATGGGTCTTCAGGTACAAGACTGAAGTGAGAAGCTATATGACATTTGGTTTTCTCCTCCCTCTGCATTTACAAACAGCCACCTCTGTGTAATGGCGTGTTTCCACTGGGAAGTAAAGAAGCCTCCTGGGCTGACTGAACTGACTGCATATAAAAAATAGTGATAGCATGGTGCTAGAGCAATGGTTGGCCCAAGAGATGAGACCCTGATTCTTTTCTTTACAAAAGAGGATCTTAGAAAGGATCTGCATGGCTTTGTGTGGGTATTCAGGTATGGTAGAAGGATTCGTGCACTGAGATCACTACCAGCAGGCAGCAGTCTTTCTGTCTCTTTATTTCTTAATCAGTAAATGCAAAATATTTTTTCTTCTATTGACCCAAAATATACTTGTCAATTAGAGGGTTTTTTCTATAGGTATGGATGAACTATTCTTCGTGGCTGATTACAGAGAAATGTGCACTTCTTACAGGTAGCTTGATATGTTGCAAGTATTTACAGTAAAGGCAGGCAACAAATCAGGTTTTGATCAGCTATGAGATCAACTCCTACTTGATGCTTATGATGTTGAGGTGTTCTGGTAACTGGAGCTGATTCCTGAATGTAATTTTTAAAGCTCTCCTCCCTACTTGATGATCAAAGACAGCAGAGTGCATAATTCATGGCCTTTCATATTCATGTTTATATTTTTGGTTTATGGTAGGCGAAAGCCTTTGCCATTTTAATGAAATATCTGCCCACCCACTGCTCAGTTACTGAAAGAGGATTAACCTGATAAATACATATAGTTATCACTACTCAACTTCAGCAAGGAAGTTCTTTTAGAGACAGTCTCCCTGCTGTCAGTTCTGCAAGGTTTTTGGCTTCAGCATCTTTGGGCCTTTGGATCTCTTCCTTTTGGTACAACTCTCGTTCCTCTACTGCTTGTGCTGTTGTGTCTATAGGCTAAAAAGAAGACCTAGCTTTTGGAACTGAACACTCTGTGAGGCTGCTTTAAAAGACTTGTGTGACAACTGGGTGTTGACAGAGGTGACCAGATAATTTCAATTTCATTTGTTCTTTTCTCCTTAGGTTTGGTTTTGTCTGTTTAGTTGTTTTTTCCCCAAAGGTGGCCTTTCGAAAGACTTTCCAGGGAGGTCTTCTCTCAGATCAGGAGGGTCTCTGAGCACCCTTCCTCCTTCACTTTCCCTCAGTTAGTTTCCTATGCTGTCTTCAGTCTCTTCACCTCTAGTTTGCTCTCCTGTGGCCCCCTCCTTCCACACCCTGTGCTGCGCTGACAGGCTGGGTGTCATCTTCCCTCCCCACCTTGGGCAAGCTGCACGCTGCTGCCTGGCTGTGCTGAGCATGCCACCTCAAGAGCAGCTTCACCTGCTCCTCATTCCAGCACGTCTTGCATATTGAATCACTTTTGCTAGTGCAGAAGTTAATGGAGGGTCTCTGGTGGCCAGTCCCTGTGGAGCAGAGGCCATTGTCAGCCAGCCCTTCGCCTCCGCCCCTTGGCCACCTGGTAGCTGCTGATAGTGTTTAGTGCTCACAGGCTGTTTCGTTGTGTAGGGTTCCTTCTAAAATAATTAACAGGGCCACATATTTTCTCTGCTTTTATTCTTTGAGTACTCATAAATTCAGAAATGTAACCTAAAAGGCAAAGTATGATGGATTTCCACACAGGGGAAACAGAGCTGTTGTTTGCAGTGTGGACAGACTGCAAGGTTCCCAAGTGCTTGAAAGAGTATCTGTCTTCAGATTTCATGGATTTTCATATTCTCAGAAAATATTGCCCTTCATGCTTTTTTTTTTTTTTTTTTTTTCCTAAAAAGACTCTCAAGACTAATACCTTTCAATTGTAGTTTAGAAGTCTTGATTTACTTCCTGGTTATTGATAACTATTTGGAATTCAAATGTGATTTCATACATTGATACTTCAATGTGTTTTTGAGTTAAAGGCTTTTCAATTTTTCAAACAAATTCTGAAGATGGAAAATTAGAGAAAAAAATACATCTATCAACTACTTCATGAAAGATGATTTCCCCATGTTGACCACAGAGCTACAAATGACTTTAAGGAGAGAAAACCATACTGCAATGCTTTAAGCCTCACATGTAAACTATGCAGACCAAGGCTATGCCATATTCTTCTCAATTTCCAAGAATGTCTAGCTTTTATCAATTCTCCCTTCATTTGGCCCCACTCCCAAAGAGCATATATGGTGTTTCTCTTATTATCCAATATCTAGTCATGTTATTGCCCAAGGCTAAGATCAAAATGATAAATAATTAAGATTTTAAAAAGGTTTTGAATTTGCTTTAAATTTGTTAAATAATCTAACCAGCACTTTGTTAAGAATGTTCAACTTTTTTTTTTATTTGGCCTGTACATGTCCTACATACTAATGTCTAAATCAGTTGAAGAGGTTCTCAAAGGAAGTAAAGAAATCACAGCTGCAATTCCATTAGCAAGAATATATCCACAGCAGACAACATTTTCAGTTCTGTATCTAGAGGTTTTAGGTTCTGATTTATTTGTAAGACCTCAGGAAGTCACTCAGTCATCATTTGTAGCTCAGTGAAGATCTCTGGCCAGCACAGCATGCAGCTTAAATGCTACATCTTACATTGATAGAACCACGCTAGCATTTCAGGTGTAAGGAGCAGCTGCCTTAGTTTTGAACTTACAGTACACCAGAAGCACAGGAATGATTCATAAGTGGGTTTAACAGCCCAGACTGAAAGTCTGGTTTGATCTAGGTTGGTAGTTTGGAAGTACCTGTAGTACCTACCTGGGTTATTCCTGCTATGAGGTACATACACCTCGTACTTAGTGAATGGAAAATTAACGGATATTGCCAAGAATTCCTCTTGATATCAGAGGAAGATGGAGGGATTTGCCATAGACCATGCCTGCAGGTAAGATGAAGGACAAAGGATAAATAATAGAAGTTTTTAAAAAAGGGCAGGAAAATTAATAAGGAATGTAATACTTCAGAGACTTTACTACTAGAGAGACTTTTAAAAGTTAATGAGAACTTACAAAGAGAAAGGTTATATGTTGGACAAATGTAGATATTCAAACCATCTTCAGAAAGAACTGGGTGACCTTGAGGACTGCAGTAATTGAAAGGGATTGAAATGTAATGGTACAAAATGAAAGGTCAGGTACTTGCTATCTAATAACAAACCTTTATTACAAATTGAGATCTTAGCAGCTGTAAATGACAGAGGAGGAAAAGATTCTGAGGGCACCAGCAGGTCAGAGTTGCTGTAAGTATCCAAAATTATGTATCTGGGAAAAGGCTGTTCAGCTGGGCTAGCTGTCTGTGGTGGTGATGGGAAAATATCAATGCCATTCCATGAGGTATGCCAGAAACACTGATCCTAGCACTAGCACCCCAGGCTGCGTTAGGCAAAGCATTGCCAGCAGGTCAGGAAAGGTGATCCCTCCCTCCTGCTCAGCCTTGGGACCTCCAGGTATCTCCTGGAGAGATGTGCCCAGTTCTGGGCTCCCCAGTATGAGAGAGATATACTGGAGCAAGTCTAATGAAGGACCATTAAGATGATTAAATGTTTGGAGTGCCTGATATATGGGGAAAGGCACTGAGAGCTGGGGGTGTTCAGCCTGAGGGTGAGAAAGCTCAGGGGGATTTATTCAATGTATATATGATGAGGGAAGTAAAGAAGATGGTGTCCTAGTGATGGGAGAAGAGGTAATGGGCACAAACTGAAACATGAAACTCCATCTAAATGTGAGAAGAAACTTTTTTTACTGTGACAGTGACTGAGTACTAAAAGAGATTTCCCAGAGAGGTTGTGGAGTGTCCATGCATGGAGATACTCAAAACCACCCCAGGCATGGTTCAAGTAACCCAGTCTAGGTGACCCTACTTTGAGCAGGGGATTGGACTAGCTGGCCTATGTAAAGGCTTTCCCACCTCAGCTGGTCTGTGCTTGAGCGATTCATAGGAGATGGATTCAGAGTGCAGAGAGGGGTCACAGGGATGAGAGGGGTCCTAGAGTGCCAATCCTGCATGGTAGCCTGAAAGTTCTATCTAAAAAATGTATGCAGTATATGAAGGAGAGATTTAAGCACCAGAGAGAAAGGGGAACTATTTATTGCAAAAGGCCATGGTCACACAATAATAGCTGGGTTTATGCTTGCCATAAATAACTGGAAAGCTGAAGTCAAAAGGGATTATTTATACATCACAGCAATCACATTTGCTATCAACTTTCCAGGGAACAGGGACAAAAAAAAAGAAAAGGTAGCAAAGTCTAACTTTTTTTAAACAGCTGCTAGAAATCATTGGAAAATAAATGCTATATGCAATATCTTAATGAAGTGGGGGTCCTTCAGTCCTCAGTCAGGAGCACTTAAATATAGAAGCCCCATGTGGGTTACTTCAGTTTCTGTTTCCTTGAGGAACAAGCGAATGCTAAGAAGTAAAGTTGTTGATCTCTGAACTCACATCTGCTTGACATAACTCAAAAGGGATTGTGAGGACATAGAGAAAATGAGGAACCCAAAAGCATAAGAACATACAGCTCTTCTGTGTTTTAACTGGCTTAGCTACAGTAGAAACTTGAGCAAAATCAGTGATAGGGATTGCAACATTTCTGCTCTGGTGGGACTCAATGGGGTGAGAGGCCTGGAGACAGTGCTTTGAAAATATAAAACGTGTTTAATTTAGCTTTAAACTAAGCCTTTCTTATCTTCCTTTAGGGTCCCATTTAACACATTAGAATGGGAGATTAATGGTTTAAGTTCTTTTCCAAATGCCTTTCTGAAAATCTCTAACTCCAGCTCCTGAAATTTGTGTTGGACAGTGCTTTCTTGCCTTAGAATGAAAATTTCAGCTAAAATTCTTCTTGTCCTGTCACTTTTGTTAAAGATAGAAACTGGCTGTGGCATTTTTGGCCTCTGTTGATTGTCTGTTATGTGAGAATGTTAGGAGGATAAGCTACAGGGTTTTTTCTCTCTATTGTTTCCTGCCTCTAGAAAGTATTTTCTAGCACCTCTTCTATCAGATTCCCCAGAAAATTCAGTTTGGTTCCAAAGCTCCAAGTCAAATGGAATAAAATGCTTCTGGATAACATATCCTTTGAGCATAATCTCTACACCCACACTTCCATGATGTACAGATCATTCAAGCTATGTGGACAACTGGACAGGACAGAAATCTCATGAAATTGGTAACAATTAAGCTTCACACAATTGTTAAAACAAATTACTCTCTTCACAATACATAATTACTATAATTCATATTGAAACATCTGTGGGAAAATAGAAGGCAATGAGAAGCACTTCAGAACAATTTTGTAAAGCTGTAAAATAAGCAAGTAGATAAATAGCTCCAGTCCCAGGTGCTTGAGTATTGGTCAATGCCCAGGGAGCATGCAGCATGTAGGGCTTCCTCTTCATGATAGTGGCTGCTCACAGCCCTTGCTTCACAGTTCTCAGTGACAAGTTTGATGAGTATAATTGCCCCTGGCTGATCATTTTGGCTCCCGTATTGCCACTTGCACACTTCTCTTTTTAGAACAAGAAAACGTCTTACGTGTCAGGGTTGCCTATTGTACAGCATTTTGGGTACCTGCTGATGAAACATCCTCTGTCACCTAAGGCTGGCTTGGCATTGCTGCAACCCCTGTGAAGTAAAGCTGCTGGAGAGCAGCTGAGATGGGCTCACTGCTCCTTTTGGGAGCTGCTCTCCCCTTGCTCATCCTCATACAGGCACACGCACTCCCAGGCATTTTCCAACCTTGCTCTTGCTGACAGGTTCCTCAGCTGAGTGTGCTTGAGACACATCAGGCCTTTCTTCCTTGTTCTTTCGGTGCATTCAGATTCATCCCTTGGCCAAAACCAGGAACAGCAAAGGCCACCTTTTTTGCCTCTGCTCAAACAGTCTGGGAAGAGCTTTGCACATCTGCAAGATCTGCAGCTGTTTACTGCAGCACATGTGCCAAAGCTGTTTGCAGGCAGCACAGGGAGTTTGATGGGATGTCTGACACTGAGGCTTGTCTCCCTTCCAGTTCATTTGTCCTGTTGTGCCCATCTGAGTGTGGTGGTGTTCCTGCCCCAGGAACACTCGATTCCCACTGCAGCGAAGCTTCAGTCTTCCCCATATCTTTGATGACTCAAGCTTCTGCCAACCAGTTCTATTAGGCTCTCCATCACACTGCAAAAGGAAGGGCATGTGCTGTGTTATAAAACTTTAACCAGCTTGTAGGCAAGTGCTGAGGAGTGTCTGTGGATGTGTAGTGACTCACATCAGCTGGGACGCTGATGTCTTCTAGTTATATTTGCAGGCTTATCCAGACATCGATGCTTTATCATAGCTTTGTTCTTTACTGTCAGAACCATTGCACTGCAAATCTTCCAGCATACCTAGCATGTAAATCTTCAGCTGCGTGGCTTCAGATTTAGTCAGTATCTCTAAAATTGCTCAGTAGCTCATGCTGGGAGAGAAACGTCAGTGGGTTTGACTGTGCATTGAACCTTGGGTTGAACAGAGAGGGACTCAGAAAAGTTTGGCAATGTGAACTTTGCTGCAGGTAGATAACACAGGCCTGATATCCAGCAGCTGAATGCATTTTCCATCAATTTTAGCTTACTATATAGCATTAAGGTGCAGCCTGCATCTTAATTCTTCTTACAGAGTGGTTTTGCTCTGTGTCCTGCTTGAGTCCCTTCAACAGGCAGCACTGCCAGAAGGAGGAGCCACCTGAGCCACCCCTTCTGTGAGCTGAGGATTGAGCTTCTTTTCCAGAGGAAACTTCTTGGTGTATTTACTGATCCAAGCGTGATGCTAGCAGTACTGCAGGTACGTAAAAGGGAATATTCCCCTATTACCGGTGGAGAGATGGTAAGATTCATTGCAAGGGCTTGTTCTGAATGTGTCTGGGACCCCTTGTGCAGCTCCACCTTCAGACTGGAAAAGGTCAGGGGAAGAAATACTGTGGGTAACAAGAGAAGGAACAGCTTGTCATATCAGAAAAAAAATAAAGGAGCTTCCCTTGTTTAGCTTAGCTAAATGGAGGCTGGAGGTGATTCAGCTGCTGTCTATGAAAATGCTGGTGGGAAAAATAACCCTGATGTTCTGAAAACAGACAAAGTTATGTGAGAACTGAAGATATATAAATGGGCCAGAAGCAAAATCAAGCTAAAATAGGAAAGGTGTCTCCCCATCATTACAGAGGACAAGGAAGAGCCTTCCAGAAAATACAAAGCTCTTGTTTCCAAAATGAAGCTTATTGGGGCTATGGAACTTTCATACAGTACAATGCCTGTGGCAGACATCTATCACGAGGAATTCTATTCCTTTATAGATCTGTTTGCTAAAATTGCTTAAAGTGCCAGTTGTTTTCCTCTCCAAGGGAAGATAGCCACCATGAGAAAACATGGCACACATGCAGAGTGTGCATCAGCAAAGTGTCGAGGGGTCCATTAGCTGTTTTTGTAAGTGTGTTCAGTAGCTTGCTGAGGTCCCTGCTGATCTGGCCACTTAATTGTAATATGTACACAGATTCCAGGCAGAATTAAAATGACACAGGGCAACAAGAACAAGCTAGCAGGCAACCAGCAGAAAATCAGTGCATTGAAATCTAGTCCTTTCTGCTCAGGGACTGGTGGTGTCACAGTCTCCAGGGCTCTGTGTTGTGCTTCCTCTTGGGAAGTGCAATAGTAAAGAGGCATCCTGTGAATCATGCTGTGAAATATGGGTTTAAATTTCACAGAAGAGAAATCTGTTGCAAAACCCTTGTTTGTTCAAGGTTTGCTCTTTATTTCTTCTATTGTCTAGAGGAACTTAGATATAGGAATATTAATATTTTATGTACGTTCACAGACAGGTCTTTTTTCACTCAGGTCCCTGCTAGCAGATGTTCCTTATCTCTTGCCTTTTAGAGGATTGCTATTACCCTCCAGCTGTCCCTGTTTTCCTTTACTTAGGGATCCAGTTGCAGACCTTGAAAGGAGAATTTTCTTTCACATCTCGTTGTACTTTTAAAAATAATTTGATTATCCCTCAGACCTCAAGGATTCTCCAAATGTTACATTTGGATGGACTTATGGCTAATAGTCCAACCTAATGAAAGTAACCTTTTCTGTTCCCACCGCCTCTACCATAGTTTTTTCCCTTATCATTTCCTATTTTCTCAAACTACAATGGAGGCCTATCTTTAGCTTCTTTCTGGGACTATTTTCATCATTCCTGCTCTGGTTATTAACCTAGCAAGATATCATCAGTGTTGTTTTAACTGTGGTACCTTATGTATTCTGATGGTGCTGTCGGTGAAAAGGAAGTTTCTGCTTCTTTCGGGTTAATGTTGGAACAATGATGACAGGTTTTTTTCTTTTCCTTTCTTTTCTTTGTAAGCAGCTGGACTTCAAGGTGCCAAAAACTTTCAGATATTCTGCTTTTTTATTCGGATAAACACACTTCAAAAAATATTTATACGTAAGAGAACACACTCCAGAACTCAGAGCTCATAAAGCCCTGCACAGTTCTCTTTCAGTTCTCTTTTCATGACTTTTTATGTAGCTCTTCTCTTCCCTAGAGGATCCACATTTTTGGAGTAAGAACATTACCTTACACCTGAACCCTGCCTGAAAGGAAAGGTCACAAACTGACTGCAGTGGGTACTAGATCTAGGTGTCTCTCTCTGGCAGGTCAAGCAAGCTTAGGGAACTAGAAAGTATTTTTCTTGGTAGAGTATTTTATTCTGAGAAATATTTTATTTTACACCTCTAGGGTTAAAACTGAACTAGAAAATGGCCTGGAAATAGGAGATTAGGTGAAGGCAGCTGATTATCCAGGTTAAATGCAGACATGGTCTGTCCTCTTTTAATTTCCCTACTTAAATGAATTTGTCATGCTTTGTTAGTAAGAAGTTAATGAAATAGTTTTTGTATTACAAGAGGTTAAGTGCATGTAATTTCAGCAAATCAAACCAGGGCCTGAAGTGTTAACATACAGTAACTGGGCCCATTCTGTAAAAATTATTAATTCTTCATTTTAGCTGCAATATTCTGGTCCCCTTCTTTCAGACTTTTTCTTTACATTTCTTGCTGTAATTGTAAAAATTAGGTGTCATAAAGGATGATGTTCTGGAATTAGATGGGTAATCATCTTTAACTGTTAGTGAGCACTGTTCTGTATCCAGCTTACTTTGGTGACAAGGCATACTTCTTCATTTCTCAAATTTTTGTCCTGTCATAGTCAGCCACATGAATGGTGCCCTTTAACAAAAGTGTGAGCTCTGTGTTCTCTGGCAGCCTGTGCCCACATGCCCGTTCTGGTGCTGGGGTGCAGAAGGACCCTCTGGCATGTGCAAGGCTGCTGGAGTCTGGAGTGTCCCGAGGGGAAGACACAAGATACAGCAGAGCAGGTTGTGGAGCAGACTGCACTTGCAGAGGTTTGTGAGTCAGGAAGGTGAAATCAAAGGGCATTTCTTTTATGAAGCACCTTCTAGCTGTTTATTTCACTGAGAACACTCAAGCCCTGTACAGTCCTGTACCATTCCATAGCCCTAATGAGTTACTCTTTGGAGCAGGAAAGTGGACTGAGTTTGTAGCAGTGCTAGCAATTTTCATCACAGAGCAAATTTCATCTTGTGAGTGCACATTCACACAGCTCCATCAGACCATCTCTGAACTGCTTCTTGGCTGTACCTATTGACTACTTTTGCTATTACTTAGCAGAGGACCTGACATCTGGATGCCTTTCAAATTTTGGTCAAGGAGTGAAAGGGTTGTTCTCTTTCTCAACCCATGGAAAAATGTTTGCATGACACTCTGTAATCCTTAGTGCTTCCTGTGGGTAATTTCAGTCCTTCTTTGTACCAGGCCCTTTCTGTGTGCACAGCAGCCCATCCCAGATGTTACCAGAGCAATGGTCTTGCTGCCTCAGGACCATCTTGCCCAGGAGACTGTCTCTGCCAAGAGCCAGCAGTGCATGCCAAGAGCCAGCAGTGCATGCTTGGATGAGGCAGGTAAGAATGACGACTGCCCTCAAGTAATACTCCTGATCACTCAGGGGTTTGGGGACTTTCTGGATATGGTCCTGTCCATATAGTATGGTAAGGTCCCATGCATACTGCTGAGTTTAATGGCCATGAATGACTGATCATCCTGGAATTCTCAAACTTGCTCAACCCTTCAGCCTTTACAATGTTCTGTGCTGGTGAGTTCAGTGACATTATGAATATTGCAGAAAAAAAGATTTGATTTTGCTTCTTTAGGAAGTGAGCTGATGTGGAGGTGGTTCAGGTGGCCAAAGAGACATTTAGGCCCTGGAGGAAACAAGCAGAAGATTGAGGATCACCCCTGAGGCGGGGTTTGGACTTGGTACCCTCCAGGGCAGGGCTGGACCTTTGAGGGGCTGGACGTCCCCATGGACATTGGCCACCTCATCCATCAGTCACCCGCCAATCTCCCCTGAGTTCTGGAAAGTTCTGTTGTATTCAGTTGTTCATTGTTTATCCCAGTTGTCTGTCACCCCCTCTCCTCCCCTTTATCATCCTAGTTGGTTCCATACCCGTTGTTCCTCCCTCGTTCCTCCCCCGAGCTCTACGGTGACTGGTTACTGTGTCCTCATAAAAGACAGGNCTGGACGTCCCCATGGACATTGGCCACCTCATCCATCAGTCACCCGCCAATCTCCCCTGAGTTCTGGAAAGTTCTGTTGTATTCAGTTGTTCATTGTTTATCCCAGTTGTCTGTCACCCCCTCTCCTCCCCTTTATCATCCTAGTTGGTTCCATACCCGTTGTTCCTCCCTCGTTCCTCCCCCGAGCTCTACGGTGACTGGTTACTGTTTCCTAATAAAAGACAGGTGCACCGGGAGCTCGGGGTCTCTCGACCTCGGATGCCTTGAGTGCTGTTAGCGTATGTTGCTACAGTTTCTCAGTTATTCCGGGCGAGGGGCCTCTCCTTTGCTTCTAGCATTGCCAGTGTTTAGCCCTGGGAGCTGCAGCCCTTGAGTAAGGGAGCCTGATTCCTGACGACTGGAGACCTTGGCTGAGGCACTCCATGTCGTACCCGCCTAGGGACTGCGCCCACCAGTCCAGCGGCCAGAGGCAGACGCGACAAGCTGATGTGGGTTAAGATTCATAGTTTATATCTCAGGATGACAAGGAAACTGTGGCTGCAGAGTTTACTGGGTTGATGCAGAATTACTGCTTGCCAGCTAAGCTTCCCAACCATGGCAGCACAAAGCTGAGGGCCAGTTAGAACTGCATTTGGGGACTCAGCCTGACAGTCTATTTTCACAACTCTCCATTGACCACTGTCTATCACTATAGCAACTCATCCAGCATGAGCTCTGACCACCAAGCTGGCAACAGACCTACCCCCTTTCTTCTGGAGGAAGGGATGGAGCTACAAGCCAGGCTTCCCTATGGGGAAAAAGTGATCAGGTTGATGCTTAGCCTGATTTAGGTAAAATTAAAATTTCTTGTGAACAAAAATAGAAAACAAATTATATAAGTGAGGGAACAACTGAGAGTCAGTTCCTCTATTAAAGCCAAAATTACTAAATGGAAGTCAAGATGAGTGCTTGGCTCTTCTTGGTGTAGAACTGAACAGGCCCCATCCATTTTTCTACCTGTTCTTATCTGCAAAGTTGTCACTTTTTTTTAGATGCGAGGAATGCTGCAGCGATCCATGCTGTTCCCTTTGAGTTTTAACCCTTGCAATGTGCTCTGCCTGGGGAATGAAGCAGCTGCTTCCCAACTCGGCTGTGCTTTCCTCGGGGGATGTGGGAGCATTTATGCTCTTGGATCTTCCTGGCTTTCAGTTTGGTTCTGGATGAAGTTCAGGGAGTTGATTTTCAGCTTAAGATAGTTTGCATCTTTGTGGTGAACTTGCTTCTCACAGTATGATGCTGAGAGATCTTGGGTAACTGCCTTTATAGATGGAAAAGGGATGGATGGTATTTCTGGTGAGGACCTCATCACCAAATTTTATCTCTCTTTTGTTTTACTCCAAATGGCTTCTATTATGTTTACTTTTGAATCTCATCTATTTTTCTGTGGAAGACCCTAGAGTTATGTTAGTGTTAGGAAACGAAACATGCCTGGAACTTGTCCCGGTAGGAGGTGGTCCATGTCCATAGCATTAAATTCTCACCTCTCCAGCACAAGGTGGCCAGTTGCTGACTGTACTTTTTACCCATGCTAGTTCCTGTACCAGGGAATATTTGGGAAGATAGATGACCTGGAGCGAAACTGTCTCAAGGACCACAGTAACAAATTAACAGTCCAAGTGATTCAGTTCCAGTGGTTGGGAACATTTCCTGGCACTACTTAATAGGGATGACCGATTGCCAACAATTAGGGTAAGGTTTGCAGGAGAACTAATCATTTTGAGTTCTTGGTAAGGTATTGCTGAAAATGCTGATATTTCTAATTATTGTCTTGGAGACTTCTAGGGAGAACTTTGGCAAAAATAGGCAGCCTCAGGTAAGAGAAGTGTGATTCCCCAGAGCAAGAATTGTGGTTCTTGGGCATTTGGTCTGGGTGATGACAGAAGAAGTGGGAGAGGATTATTTCAAGGTGCTGACACATCTGTGATACCTCAGATGCTGCACCCTGTGGGGTTTAGCAAGGAATGCTGGATTGCCACGAGCAATGGCAAGTTCAGAAAGGCTGGGGAGTCACTGGAGCAAGAAGATCCAGGTGATTTGGAAGAAATATCTCTGAAAAAGTGGCGAGGTGGAACCAGACTGTATCTCTGTGGCATGTGATTAGTGCTCTTTCTGAGAGCTTTAAGTCAGGTAAGTCCAATACCTATGCTGTCTGATCAGGACTGGATTTGACTCTAGGATTGAAAGTTCAGGAAAAACATGACAAATATAAAATATTAGAGGTCAGGAGAGACGCCATTTCACTTTATTTCAGGCATCCATCAGGGGTTCTTGTTGCTGTTGTTTTTATTCTTTCATAAAGCTTACCTGGGATTTTATGCCCAAATCAGCTCCATTCAGGTTTAGAAGGGCAAAACTGAGCAAGCTCTGGCTGTTGAGGGAATGGAGGAAGATGATATAAAAGTGGTCATTTGGATGTGCAGGTGTTTGGCAAAAGAGAGCTTTAAGGATTAAATTCTACTGGGAAATAAACCAGCAGCCAGCACAACTCAATGCCTCGTGCTCCTGACAGAGGTCTCTGCCTCCAGCAGCAGATTCCCAGCAGCATTGCACACAGCCAATAGTTATATGGTAATAATTCCAAAGTTTCTTTAAAAAGAAAACTTTTCTTCTAGCCTAAGGGCAAGAACTGACTTGTCTTGCGGGTTTTGTTGGTAACTAATACATTTTGGTTCTACTGTAACATAAAGTAAACCCCAGAAATTTAGATTAAACCTGACTTTTATTAGTCCAGATGTTATAAAAAAATACTGAGTATGAAACAGCTTTCTCTTCCCTAGCCTTGTGGCTAGGGAATATAAATACAAAAATATAAAATATAGAATATGTTCTATATTTTAGGTAACACAGAATGTCTCTCAAGATTTCATTAATCTGAGGTTTGCTTCATAAAAAAAATATGTTATTGTCTTGGGATCTTGAACACAGTCATACTGAGCTTTCCTGAACACCTCTGCACCCTGCATTTCAAATACATATCTGGGTGACATTTCCTAAAAACATTCCAGATTCTTAAATTGGGAAAAACAGAGTTGAGTTGAGCATGGTCTTACTTTTGCTGATTAAAGGTTAGAGGGAAAATGTTATTAGGAAGAGCTCAAAGGGTCATTCATCTTCTGTATATTGCAGCAGGATAAAAAATACTTTAAAATCTCTGGACACAGCTTTAGGAATTCCAGAGCATATTGGCAGTTGGGATAATAACAATCATATTCTGTGATTGATGGCAGATTAGGGAAAGTCTTGACTGGGAATTGATGGGCCCCCACTAGCCAGCATTCTTTTATTTGCCATATCTGGACCACCCATCTCTGGGAGTAAATTTGGCAGCTGGTTTGTGAGTTAGGAGAGTCAAATGCAGCATTAGCTTTTTTAGTCTCTGAAACTGACATGTAGTTCAGTGTGATCTGTGGCTTTTTCGTTTGTGCATGGGTGGTTTTGGTTGTTTTTTTTATTGTAGTAGGGATTACAGACTTTTTGATTGTAGTGTCCTGAAAGTGTTTGGGAAATGATTTATTTTTCCTTTTCTTTTTTCTCTCCTTGGTTGGATCAGCTAGTGAAAAAAAAAATCAAAATAATTATCATTCAATCCCCGAGTAAATAGAAATTATTTACATTCAGGTGTGTTCAACAGTGGTTTTAGACCTGGGGATGTTCCTCATGCACGTCTGTATTTATTGCAGGCTGTGAGGATCATCAGTAGGTGCACAAGTGTTTTGCAAAGATACAGAGAGAGCAGTGACACACAACCAGTTCCTGAATTACGAACTGGGCTTTTACAGAAGTCCACAACACAGTTCAAAAAGATCCAAAGGGAAAACTTTATTAGACAGAATTCATGTACTCCTTTTGGACTCTGAGCAGTGCAACTACCACAGAGTGATACAGCATTATTTAAGCAAGGGAAGACCTTAATTAATTTTATCCCTCATTTTGGAAGGAGGCACAGGTCATGTCATGATGTTACAACTACTATACTTTTTAAAGAAGCTGGGTTTTAATTGCAGGTCTCAACGTGAATGCATCTACTGCTGCTTAGCTTACCACATGCTGCAAGTATATAGCCTGTGGGAGTGGAACAACAGGACTTGCATTGATTTCAAAGCTTCTCTGCATTAGAATTATAAACTTTGTAGGGCACTTTGGGTAGCTTCTTATCAAAAATCATGTTTGACATTTTGTCTCAGCAGCACAATCAGAAGTCAAGGGATGAGGGAGCTGTATCACTTCATGGCAGGTTACTGCCTGCTTGGTCTTTTAGATGCTCTTTGTTTTGTGCAGTACATTTTATAACAGAGTGAGAAATTAGATAAATACCACATGGCATTTCAGATGTGTATGTGGAGATTTGTATTCAAACTGTAGAAGTGGTAGGTCAGAGACTGCTGTTTACAGCAGTGCTTGATTAGAGAGAAAGACTTTTTTTCAGAAACCATTCAACAAAATGTAGCTCTGTGGTACTGTCATACCTTGGAGCGAGGAATCAGCCCTAATCCTTTCAGACCAAACTGACAGCAATTTACAAAATGCAACCCTGTTAGTGTGATGCCTGCAAAGTTTTCTTCCTTTCATCTGTTCAGTAAGCTTTAGATTTTAATTTTTCTGTAACTTGCATTTGATTCTGGGGCTTTAGCTTACATCAGTCACAGGCTTTCAAACTCTGTGTCTTTAGTCCCCTTTTGATGACTCGTACTGCAGGCCAACAGCCTGGATCAGCAATGGTGTGGCCAGCAGGAGCAGGGCAGGGACCGTCCCCCTGTACTGGGCACTGCTGAGGCCACACCTCCAATCCTGTGCTCAGTTCTGGCCCCTCACTGCAAGAAAGACATTGAGGGGCTGGAGCGTGTCCAGAGAAGGGACACGGAGCTGGGGAAGGGTCTGGGGCACAAGTGCTGTGAGGAGCAGCTGAGGGAGCTGGGGGTGTTTAGCCTGGAGAAAAGGAGGCTCAGGGGACACCTCATCACTCTCTACAACTGCCTGAAACGAGGGTGTAGCCAGATGAGAATTGGCCGCTTCTTTCAGGTAAAAAGATGAGAGGAAATGACCTGAAGTTGTGCTAGGAGAGGTTTAGATTGGACATCAGGAAAAATTTCTTTTTGGAAAAGGTTGTCAAGAACTGGAATACACTGCCCAAGGAAGTGGTGGCATCACATCCCTGGAGTATTTTGAAGATGTGTAGATGTTGCACCTGGCAGTATCAGATTTATGCTTGGACTCAAGGATCTTAGAGGTCTTTTCCAACCCAAATCATTCTATGATTCTATGATCACTTGAAAATGTGATAAGAACCAGTCCCTTTTCTCAGCTAGAGAAGATTAATGAGGCAGTGTTAATTAGCTATGGTCCATATTCTGCAGCACCTTGTGAGTGCTGTCTTTTCTATACACACAGAAGTGGCAGAATACAGCCCTGCCTTGAGGGCAATTTTTGAAGTCCAGTATGGAGATTTAACCACACAGCTGCAACTCAAGCCAGTAACATTGCACCTCTAAGCATTCAAACCATGCTCATTGCTCTGAAAAAAACCCATCTAGACATCTGACTCTGAAGTGAATAACAACAGAAATGTTTGGCACTTCTGAAGCAGTTAACATCTGCTCACATCTTAGTTAATTAACAGAGCAATATTAAGCTTTCAAGAAGCCTTATCTTTCATCAGATGTAAAAAATAAAAGGAGATAGCACTACTGACACAAGACTTGCTCAGGCTGCACACCAATGCTCTCTAAACTACATTTTGAAGCCTCCCATTGACTTACTCCATCTGGCTAAGGGCCCAAGTGTGGCTTGAACACATTAGTCACACTCTGTCTGGTTTTAGATAAGATTCAGCTTCTCTTGTCCCATTCTAAATGACACTGTGGAAGTAGCATTACAGCTGTTGCACCTCATCCCAAAACTTGCATATGTTGGCTTTGCATATGTGTATTTGATGAAGTGTTCACCCTCAATTGTTCAGAATTAGTTAGAAATGATAGGACTTCAGCTAACAGCCATTGTAAGGGAAATGTCATCCCTTCTTTAGCAGTGGTACAGCTCTTCCAATACTAAACATTTTTCTCAAACACTTCTGTCAGAAAGGGACAGTGTATTGTCACCATCTCACTGACACAGAACTGAGGTACATGAACTGAATTCAGCTCCAGATTCAAACACATACATGCAGGTATTGCCATCTCATGAGGGTATCTAGGCTCCTGTTACAGCTGATGGAGATCTAGTTCATCAACCCCACAGCCTGGAGAGGAGTTATCTTCATGCTAAAGTAGATAACTCTTGGCTCCTCAATGAATCACAGAATGTTTGAGGTTGAATGGACCTCCAAAGGTCATCCAGTCCAACCACCCCTGCTCAAGCAGGGACACCTAAAGCTGATTGCCCAAGATCATGTCAGCTAGCTTTTGTGTGTCCTCAAGGATGGAGACTCCACCACCTCCCTGGACAGCCTGTGTTGGTGCTTGCTCACCCTCACAATAAAAATGTGTTTCCCTACTTGTGAAAATGGCAATCACTCAGAGAAAGTGTGACAGGACACTTCAGCCACACCTTCAGCTGCTCAGCACAGCATGATGCAGCAACAGAGGTCTGTGAGTGGAGGACAATTGTTATTCTGGGCCAGCTCTGGAGGTTTGCTTTAGGAATTAGCTTGATCAAGGACCAGTAAATCAAGGACCCCTGCATCACATGCTCTTGGGCAGGGCAGATAAAGCCACAGAATGGTTTTGGCAGTGCCAATAATTGAACTCACTTCTCCGAAACGCCACTTTTCTTACTGCTGTAGTCAGTGAACTATTCCTTCTCTTTATTCGACTAGAAATGAAATGCAAAAGAACAGCAAAAATGTCTCTACATGTTCATTCTGTAATCCCAAAGTTATGTCACTTGGTGGGTGATGGATAATAAAACATTCATAAGGCACAGAGGCCTAACTTGTGCAATTGGTATCAAATTGTTCAATAAAACACACACAGATAGAGAAGACTGCAAATATCACTGTATTGACATAACATGCCCACTGGGTCCTGTGCTTGAAATGGCAACCAAGCTATGGAGAGCATACCTAACCAGAGTTTAGAGAGAAAAATGAACAGAGCGACAACCGTGAGCAGCTAATACTCAATAAAGACAAATGTTAGAGAGGCTATTTAGATAAGAGAAAAGGAAAAAGTGTCTCCTTTCCTGAAAGAGAGATGTCTTTATTACATTAGATCTGGAAGGGCACTTTATGATCAGTAAGAAGTCTCTTGTTTTCAGATAAGTGAGGAAACAAAGAAATAAGAAATAGATTTCTAAATCTTCCTGCAAAAATTACCAGAGGTCTTACAGAGATTAAGGTAGTTTTAAAGAAAATAAATCCAACCACTCCAGAATTCTGAAATTACGCTGGATATATAAATACTTGAGAAAAATAAAAGAACGTACATTCTCCTCAGTGGTTCTCAGTTCTACATCAGGCACCAACATAATTTAGAATCACAGAATCATTAATGTCGGAAAACACCTTAAGATCATCAAGTCCAGTCATCAATTGAGCATCATCACCATATTCACAATTAAACCATGGCCTCAAGTGCTATATTCACATATTTTTTGAATACCTCCAGGGATGGAGACTCCACCAATTCCCTGGGAAGTTTGTAACAATGCTTCACAACCCTTCCGATGAAAAAAAAAATTCTAATATCCAATCTAAACCTGCCCTGCCGTACCTTGAGGTGATTTTCTTTTGTCCTGTCAAATCTGATGTGCTAAAATAGAAGAAAAGCAGTCAAATTATCTCTGTCTCAACTGGACTCAGATAAATTTTTTGAAAACAGGTGTTGCTGAAAAACCAGTTGGCAAACCTGTCCTCTCTTTTGTGTTGTCTTTTTGAGAGTGCAAGTAAAGCAATTGGTCATTCATCTAAATTAAAAAAATAAAAATTAAGGTTTATCTATTTTCCTACTGCTGCTTAATACACTTGAACCTAGAGTGTGTTGCTACCTAAATCCATCTAAGAAGCTGGAATTTCTGTGCTAGGTTTCAGTCCTAAGCAAGTCACATACTGTAAACCTGCTTCTGTGCAGTGTGTTGGAGGATTTGCAAATAGATGTTTTTTTCAATTTTTTTTTCTGTACTGGGGCAATATGAGTGAGTGAGCTCAGCAAAACCATGCTCAGTTATTTTTACGCTTACTCAGTGATATTTCTCTGGAGCAGCAATTTGCAGGGGTAACGAGCTGTGGCTCTTGCACTGGTATTTTGGCTGTTTATTTACTGATGATAATATTTAGCTAGTTTTGCTTTCTGCAGTACTGGACCCTATAGCTGCAAGGATCCACAGAGTGATTTGTGCACAGCCCATGGTTCTTTTTCTGGGTCATGGTACTTTATGGCATCTTGGTCTTTGAACAGTCTAGGCAGTAGTGAAAATGCTGGAGAAGATCTTCTACTTATATGGGGCCATCTCTATTTTTTCTGTACAGCTGGACTGTTGAAGTTAATGCCAAGGTTAAGTGACTACAGATGCTTTAGGCCATCACAAGGCCCTGCTGGTTTAATTTATCAGGAAGCTGAGTGAACCTCTGGCCCGTAACAGTAATATCTGTCTAGTGAGAGGCAAATGCATGGCATTGTACTGCAAATGATGGTCAATGCATGACACACCTGTTCCAAGCCACTAAGATAGGCAATTCTCCCTCAACTCATCCCAGACTTGCAGTCTTATGTGTATCAACCCATGATAACCTCTCTAGGTCAAACTTACATTCAAAGGTGCAATTCTTTTTCATCACAGGCAACAGTAGTTACTTGACCAAATAACATCCTTAAAACATTGTGTTTGTTGTTTAGGACAAATGTATTTTCAGGAAAGTGTGTCTTCAGGAAGATAAAGCACTCTGAATGCATCTCATCCCTTCCTGATTACTCCTGTTGCTCATCTTGTGGAAAGTTCATTTTGCTCAATCCTGAATGCCTGTCCAACTCACCGAGATCTCTGCTAGCTTTTGAACTTCTATCCTTTTTTGATGTACAGTTCCTGTCTTGACCAGAAGGAAGGATGGAGATCTACGGGGAATGACAGGAATGTTTGATCTGGCCAAGTCTCTGAACTATTTTAAAGCAAAGATGTGAAACTATTTTAATATGGCGTATAAACAGAATGTATTACTGTATTAACAGAACTTATTAATTACATGTAAAATGTTATTTCTCTGACACCAAGGAGCCTCTCCCTCCTCTCCCCTCTTCTGCCCCAGCCAGACTTTCAGACCCCAAGCATGTGCTGCCCCTGCTGCTGCCTCCACCTCTTTCCCATCAGCGCTGGGGAGGTGCCACTGGAGTGGGTACTTCTCTTGCCATCTTGGTGTGGCATCGGGGGGGTGCCACATACAGCAAAATAAATGGGGTGCCTCTGGTGCTGAAATGAGTTGGACTGAGAGGGCCCTTAGGTGGCCCTTGTGAAGTGCAGTAGGGAACATCATCTCTGAGTGATGGACACTCGTAGAATACGTCAGGGTGCCTGAATGCTTCCAATTTTGCCTGAAATAAAGACTTCAACCATATGTTCTGCAACACTACATTGGCTGTTGATTAAGTTTGTTTGCCATTAGCTTTCTAATTGTTTTTCATTCTCTTTTTTTTTTTTTTTGTCATTTGCAGCAGGTACTTGGTTTTTTATGGCACTGTTGCACATGTGCTTGAGTTCTGGCTGTGCAGAGGCTTTTTCTGTACTTGCTTATTCTGTGATTTTTCTTTTCAGAGCTGCAAGTTCACATTAACATCAGTGAGTATCCTGGCATATTTGCATTTTGTGATTTAAATGTGAATGAACAGATCCTTTTACTGATGTGCTCAGAGACATCGGTGAGGGGTGTGGTGTAGCAATCTGAGTGATGAAGATTTGTTATGACATTCTTCCTAAATTATTGAATCTATCTTGCTCTATGCTAATTAGATCTCTCTGTTTGGTGATAAAACTAGACCTGGCAGAAGATGGGAACTTAATTGCTTTCCTGAAACATTTAGACAATAATAGACCTATGAACAAGTAGTTACCTGGATTTACAATGCAGAAGTCTTACAATCTCCTTTATTTTTAAGGAGTTGTAAAATTAGTTAATAAATGAGCAATAAATGCAATATATTTGGATTTAAGTAACTTTGTGCAGTATGTTCTGGATTTTTGCAGTTAAATAGTAGTTTGGATTAACTTTGTTATGAAGACAATGGCATAATTTGAAAATAAGAATGTGTGCTTTAATGAATCAAAATGGATTAAATTATTGAGAAGCTTGTATGGGATTTTATTTGATCCAATTTCATTGAGTATTTTCCTTAATGATTGTAAAGAGAGAGGATGCTGCATGATAATGAAAGTAGCAGTGTTATTGAGACCAGAGAATAAATGGAGCTAATAAATTCTACAAAGGGATCTAGACCTACTAGAAATTTGAGCAGGGAATAACAGACTGAAATAAAACATCAGAGATGCTAAGTAGTAAATATAAAGGCCAGGGATCTGCAAGAGCAGAAATTCTGTGTAAATAGAAAAGAATTCAGAAAAGAAGGAGAAAATATATTTGATTGCTGTAGAGATGGGTGCACAGAAAAGATTAAAAGGGCAATTCACTCACCCTGCTTTGTGATGGGAAGGTCCGGGGTCGAGGATGTTTTATTCCTATGTGTTGGTTCATGTGAAAGCTATGTCACAGTTCAGAAACCAGGTTTAACAGGATAATGTGGGAGCTTTGAATCTTGCCTGTTGACACATTTCTGCAAACAGGTTCTGCTCAAATGCTCCAGAGGCACCACACTTTGGTACAAGCCCTGCATGCAAGGTGTCTTGGGAGGGAGAGCAGGCATTTGTCTGTGAAAGTTTGAAAGGTATGAGCTGAAAGGATCAAATGCACCACTAGCAAGACCAAATTCCAACCTGTCAGATTCAGCTCAGTAGTTTCAAGAGCACTGTAAAGAGGAAATGTAGAAGAGATCCAAACTAAAACATCAAATCCAAATATTCCACATCTGTTTGGATTCATGTACAGACTTTGTACTCACTTTCTCTGTAAGGAAAGAAGCTACACACCGGATGTGGACACCTCCCAAGTGGTGGCCAAGACCTCTTCTTGATTTTTCCCCATCTTATAGTCCCAGGATGTCTTTTACTGAGTAGTGTTGGGTTTTATCCTCTTTTTTCTGCAATGATTTCACAAGTCCTGTTCTCTTCCACTCCTCCAGCTGGCTAAGGTCATCTCTGTCAAAAGGCAAACCCACTCCTCAGAGGAATATAGGTGAGCACACTGGCAGTGTGCCAGTGTAGAGTATTAGGTCTGGGTCCATCCTGGACCACAAAGGAGCATTAGTAGAAGAGAAGCTCTTTTTCTACCCTGTATCAACAGAATGTCATTGCATGGTTTTTGACTTCGATTTCCAAATCATTTAAGAAGGAGGTTTCTGACATTACTTCAATCAAGAGGTGGTAAACTGTTTTGGTTTTTTTTTGCATCATCTCCTTTTACCCATCCCTCTGCAGGCATGGTACTGCATCTGCTTAGTCTCCACATGCTGAAGTTCAACTCCAGAAGCTACCAGGTGGGGACAGCCTCAGAGCTGTTCCAAATTCCCACCACTGCAGTGGAGATGTCTGTTTGCTGTGCACAAAAATGCAAGGATTTATGTTAATCCTTAAAACCTTTTCTTTAAATAGAAGTTGAAAGATAATTGTGACATGATTCACAATAGCAGTTAGCCACCTTATTCTGGTGTGAGGAGAAAGGAGTGGACATAAGGAAGAGCTGTCAGATTTTCAGTCCCTGGCCTGGTGCTCAGGTGTGGCAGGTAGTGTGTGACCCTGTGTGAGACCTTTCAGTGCCTGGGATGGACTTGAAGGACAATACCAGAGTCAAATGCTTCAGCCTTACCTGTAGCAAGGGCTGCCTTTAGTAGCTGCTGGGAACCTGTGGTCTGAGCATGGGCAGCAAATGTTCCCACTGTCCCATGGTAGAGCCAAGGCCTGGCTGGGCTGGCTGATGCACAGATGCAACTGCTTGTCACTCTTTTAAACCCAGTCAAAAGAGCCAATGTCTATTTTAGGCTCTATAATGATTGGATCAGATCTTTATTTCTGTGTCTCTGACAAATGAAGGTGATGTTCTTTCTTGCTTCCAGGCTGCGAGTTGTCCTCTGCTGCTTCCCAGAGTTAGGCCCTATACTTATTAGGAACAGTAAATAT
Source organism: Drymodes brunneopygia (assembly GCA_013400955.1). Taxonomy (NCBI): domain Eukaryota; kingdom Metazoa; phylum Chordata; class Aves; order Passeriformes; family Petroicidae; genus Drymodes; species Drymodes brunneopygia. Next base: position 242,308 of record VZTZ01034068.1, on the reverse strand, counting down.
AATAGTAATAAAAAGTGTAATAAAAAAACTTGCAGCATGCCCTACATAAAAGACCTTTTTACTTTATTTTATTTCATCTTGGGAGAGCAGTGTCTCCCAGAAAGCAGCTCAGAGATTGACTGTGCCCTCGTGCCCTGCTGTCATTGCACGTAAATCTAATTAAATTAAAGGTTCAGATTAACCAACACAAAGGTCTCGTCTGTAGGGCCCAGTCCCACTCTTGCTGCTGTATCTCATTCCATCAATTTATTCAGTGTCATGTCTCATTACTCTGCATCACTCACTACACACTGAACAATGAGATGCAAGTGGTTCCTGCAGTGCCCTGGCACTGCCACAGCAAACAGCACTTGAGGGCATCAGCAGCTCACTCCCAGGACTTCAACAGCACCTCCACAAAAAATCCACATCAGGACTGTTTGCTGGGATTACATGACAGAATTTGCTAATACACTTCTCTAGAAGACATTTATTACAGAACAGAACTGGAAGTGTGAGAACATTGCCTAATGCTTTTTTTTTCTCTTTAATAAGCTGACTGAGCTAAAATTTTACTACCCTGGAAAATGCACTGTGCATTCACTTTTTGTTTTACCTTGTCTGAAAATTGCCGTTTTAGGGAATGGACATTGGCTATGCATACTTTTTCACTTAAAAGAATTACTGGTTATTTTCAAATAGCAGTTTCTGCTATTTTTGAGCTGGACTGAGAGGATAATAAAACCAGGATAGTTTCTGCTCTTTCACCAGCTTACATAATTCACCATTATATTATCTGTAATTTTTTTGTTCCATTTTTTACTCACTAGTGTATTGTGCTGTCAGTTGTAGGACATGTCTGAATCTTCTATTCCTTAAGCAGACTTTCAGGTCTTTCAGTGAACAGTGTTTCAGTAGCTCTTGTACACAAGGTTTATGCATGCAGATTTCTGCAACATTATAACCTGAATATTTCAGTTCTTCTGATTGTCTGTGCTTCAAGAGTTCCTTTAATGATGTCTTCTGAGATGTATCTGATAAGTAAGTTCTATAATACCACTTTGTGCATTGAGGGAGGGAGGCTGGGCTGTATATTCTTAGGTGTGTATACATATGGATTTCTATCCAAAAAACAGATTCGAATGATCCTGTGGGAAAGGCAGGTGTGAAGAAAGCTGATAAGTGCTGCAACCAACCAACCAATCAATCAATCAATCAATATTAATTTAAACTTAAATGAGTGGGAAGATTTTATGTTATTGTTGAAACAAGAAAATAGCTCACACCAGACAATGACATACAAACAGAATGCCATAGGGCATATGAAGAAAAACATTGCTTAGCTCCATTGAGATGTCTGGTGCAGCACAGTGGCCTATTTCAAGTACCATTCTACAAGTTCAGAGCAGAGCAACTGCAAAGAAGGCAAGGGAGAGTAATAAAATGCCTGAAGTCTAAATCCATGAATTCTGAGGGAAGGCTGGGAGAACTGTGTTGGACATAGGAAATTAAAGAAGTTACTGAAGTGAGATCAAATAATCTCCAAATATGTATGTCAGAACTGCACTGAAGGCAGTTTAATGTAATCCATATCCATTACAAGGATTAAGTAATTACCTGAAATTCCAACAAGGGACATTTAACTGAAAGTTAGACTGCATTTGCTACCCATGCGGCTGGTTGCACTCTAGAGAAGGCTGCTGGGGGGCCTGGGCTTCTTCATCTCTGGAGGCTTTCAAGAACAGACAAGCATACGCCAGGCTGGCAGAGAGAGCCAATCCTGCTTTGTGCATCATGATGAGCTGGATGACCTCTAAACCTCTTCCAGTCTGGTTTATTTCAGTCCCAAGGAAAATTCTGAAAATGTTCACAGCTAATGTTCACAGTGTCTAATAAGGACAAGCAGCAAAAACATTCCTTGGTGATTTGCCCAGAATACTTTTACTGCAAAAGTTAGCAACTTTTACTTGTACTTTCAGGTTTGTACTTCTGTACTTTAATGAGTGAGAGAGAAAGTGGGCACAGATAGAGGATGGACTGACTACAGTTTACTTACTTGTGCAGTCTCTTCTTGCCTCGTCTAGTTAACACAGTAAAATTGTCAGTTCAGGTTTCAACTCTGTCATTTCTCTCAATCAGAAATTAAACCTGCTTCTGCCAGCTGCATCCCTTCCTTGCACTGATAAAACACCACTGAGCTGTTCATCATTTTTGTTTGCTGGCCAGCCCAGAGATGAAGCTCATTGAAATTCTCTGTGGTGGTTATTTTGTGAGAAATGTTGTAGAATTGCAAATCATTGTAGCTGGTTAATCAAGTACCTTTCAGCAAGTAACAATATCTTTTGGCTACCAAACGTCTTTGGTTGCTTTATCTTTTTTCCAGTTAAAAAAAAAAAAAGAAAAAAGAAAGAGAGTTTTTTACAGTTCTTTTTCCTTTTGCTGACTTTTTAGTACTGTCTTCAGTTGTTTGCCAGATGCTGAAGCTGAATAAATTATTTACTGGGAATATAAAATCTGACGAATGTGCCAGCCCCTATTTGAAAATAGTTTTGAATCAGCAGGGATTTCTGCAAATGTGGTTGGTATTTATAAGTGGTTGGTAGTCTGGAGGAGCCTGCTGATGTCTGGTAAACCTCAACAATTCATTGTTCATATGGTGTAACTGAGCTGTTACACCACAGTGTTTCTATTGCCTGACTAGAGAATTGAAAGTTTCTAAATGGGTGAATGGCGAATAACAAGCGAAGAGTGATAGTGTAATGTGCAGAAGAACCTTTTGTCATAAAGGCAAACACAACAGCTTTCATCCTACAAGCAAAATCCCATTTGTGTGCACACTTGCAGACATCCATCCTATACATTCATCCTATAGCAGCTGTTTTGCATTCATGTGCCAGCTGCCCTGGTTCTGAGCCAGAGTCAGCAGAGCAGCACCATCCACCCCCTCCAGATTCCCTCCTACTCCCTCTGGGCCTCGGAGGGGCTGATGAAGCTGAGATGCACATGGCAGGCTTTAGAGCATGTTAGCCCCTCTCCTACCACGGGTGAATGTATCAGGGCTATCAAAGCTGCTCCAGAGCCTACAAAAAGTGCATGTTGGTTCACTGCCATTCAGAGTAATTTCCCTCAGTTTGCTCAAAACATCTGCATGGGCTCAGCAGATGTCATGGTTGCCCATCCCTGGAAGTGTTCAAGGCCAGATTGCAGGGGCATTTGAGCAACCTGGTCTAGTGGAAAGTGTCCCCTGTACATGGCAGGAAGCTGTAAATAGATGATCTTTAAAGTCCTTCCAGCCAGTGCCTACAGTGATGGGGAAATGCTGTGACTGGACTACTGAAGCCTGCTCTGGGTGTCTGGGGGACAGTAGGCTGTGCATCCTGCAGTGTGTCTTGGCAATTCACAAGCTCAGAGCTTGCTTGAGTGATCCTTGCCTGCTCCTGCAACAAAGCAGCCAGCAAAACTTTGATCAGCACTTGCTAGTCAAATTCCATTTACCCACAACTAAGCACCAGTGCTATCTCGGCTAAACTTTTCAAAATCTCCTTGTCTCGTTGGTAACTCTGCATACTGGTGCTGCTCCACTCAGCATCTGTTACATCCTTCTGGCAACTTTGCTTCCTCAGCATCTTCTGGTTTCCTAGTGCTTAGATTTTGTCTTTGTTTGATATAACCAGAAATGTGGATATTTTTATAGTGATTTCTTATACAGTCTGCATTTCCACATTAGTATTTGTAATATTTCTATCACAAGCAATCATTGTCCTTCCCCTCCAGGAGATGCAGGATTCTTTGTCTTTGCCACAGTGCAAAAACTTCAATTTTCTAACTGTCTGCACCATTGATTTCCCACAATTCATATCCTCTAGCTGTTATGGAAAAAATGAGGCTTTCAGTATCTTTGCATATTTTAGGATACTGCAAGTTTTTCCAGACTTTCATGAAGGAGGACAGGGTTCCCTCATCCCTCCTAGTTTCTCTGGGTTAGCTTAATTTCTGAAAGAAATATCACTGCTGTTTCTGAATTATTGAATGGAACTATAGCCTTAACCTTTTGTCTATTCTTATGTTTGCTTGCATCTTGTTTTTAATTACTGAGTTATTTACTTCACTACATTTGGAAATAGCTTATATTTATCAGTAAGTTTTTGTACTGATTATACCATTGCACTCTGAAGAAGCAATCAGAGCCAAGAATGACCTGCCATTAGTGAACTGAAGGTCACTTAGGATTTCTGCCACAGAAAGTCAAATCCTCCCCTGGCAAGCTGTACAAGATTATGAAAACTCTGGGAGATGTTTTGGTCTTTTTTTGTCCTAGGATTGGTGAAATGAAGAGTTGGCCATGTGCTAGTTTACCCTGGCCATCAGGAAATGCAAGCATCAGCATTGTTGGCCCTAATTTTTAATCTTGGCTGTGTAGAAAGTCCTTGATTTTTATTTTTGCAAACCTGCATTTTTTTCCCCACGTGACCAGAGATGTATCTCACATGGAACAACAGCTCCCAGGCACTGTGGTTGACTTTTACACCACTGTACTCCAAATGGGCTCTCCCAGAACAGTGTCTGGAGCTGTCCCTGTGATGGGATCTGAGGGTTTGAATATTTCAGACCAAAGAGGACATGGTCTCTGAGCTAAGCTGTTTTCCCATAGGGAATGTCATTGCCTCAGTTTTGGGTCTGTAGGTTGTGATACCTGATCTCCCATACATCACTCAGGGTGCAAAGATGGAGTCTCATCTCTGAAGAGAAATACCATAACTTGTGCTCTGCAGTATTCCCCTTTGGTGGATTTATCCATCTATAACGTCAGGTGCTGGCTCACAGTAACCCCTTGGAGTCTCCTCCACCCCCTCCACTGGTGCTTGAGAGCTCAGGGCTGTGTTTGCCACTCCTGACTGCAGCTGCCTCCTTTTTAGGTGTGCCAAACAGGAATGTGGAACTGACAAAGACCTTCTGAGGAAAAAGCCGCTAGCAGTTATGTGAGTTTAGTTAATTATTGAGGGTGTGGTTTTGTGTGGTTTCTTTTTCATGCATAAATTAAAATATATTATAGTTTTAATGTTTGTGTCCATGTTAATCTGTGCATGTTCAGTTTTTAGTTTGCATCCACTTCCCACACACCTAGTAGAAAGTGGAGGCAGCTTTCCCTCAGCCATATTGAACTTCAAATGTTTCCATATAATTTGTCTTTGCTCATCAGAATGATTCAGATTTTTTTAAAAATGTTGATTTATAGCTGTTTTCTGCAAGTGGCCTTGGTGCACTTGAATGGAAGGAGGCTCTTAAGTCTTTTGTACTTTACTCTTAGAAATAAAACTGTAATTATCAAATTGGGAAAGAAATGGCAACTTGCTCTCACTGGTGACGTACTCTCAATATAAAACAACCTGCTCTGAGGGAACCTTCAGCCTTGCTGGAACACAGCTCCTCTGGTGAACTGGGCCACCAGCACCTGACACAAACAAAAAAGAAATGGAAGTAACAGAGTGGTAGATTACATGACTGTGGTTGCAGACTTAGGTGCTGTTACATCATCTGATTTCATCATGAAACAAATGGCATTCTAATCAGATGCCTCATTCAAGGATCAACACTCACCACTGGCAAACCTTCATTTCCATCCCTAACCTTACTGTTTGAGTACTTTGTTAGATTAAAACCCTATTTCTTTTAGGGAAAAGAAGGGACAAAGCTGATGTTATGACCAGATTATAAGCAAAAAGGGAAAGGTGAGATGACATCTGCAGTGGGAATGCTCTGTTTGGTAACACTGCCCCTCTGATTGTAACCTGTAAATACAAAATTGGGGCTGCATTGACTATACTGTGCTTTTCCTTTATTTTTTGATAGAACGTGGTGAAAAAAGCAAGCAAACAGCTTAAATCATAGGAGCAGGCAGCTGAATATGAATAAACTGGTTCCTGTGGGTGAATTTGATGGGCTCTAACCAATGCCTTCAGCTTGTCACTATTCCCTGTCGGTAGATACAAGACACAGAGCTGACATTCCAGGATGATTTCTGTCATTAGTAGGGGATTCGATCTATTTTACTTCTGCCAATTAGGATTTTGACTTGATGTGCTGGGCAATCCTGTCTTCACGTATTTCCTAGAAATCATTCCCTGCTTTGGGTTGTAACATAATTCTTAACACCTGGGGGAATTGTAGCACTCTGTAAGCTGTTAGACTTACATTTCCCTCTGTAATGTGCTAAACAATAGCCAAGAAAACAGAATCACTGTTTTTCCCTTCATGCTTTTAGTTTCCTAGCTATCCAGGCTTTGCCCAGCTCAGTGCACACAGCTGTATTTAATTTAAATACAATGCAAATGCAGATGCACATAAAAGATCAGCAGAATTAATTATGTTCGCAGTGCTGGGAGAGCCACTGGGAAGCTTCTTGTCAGCATCTCCTACCCACTCTGCTCAGTCTGTAAGCTCTGGATGACATCTGACTCAAGCACTTCTTTAATTTATCACACTGGCAATTAAATGGCAGTTCTCCAGCCTCTGCCCTAGGGAATAGAGCTTTAGAGGTAAAGCCACTATATTGCAGGATGAATTTTCTGTAAAACGGTAATGTTATCATGTTGATGCCCTTCAGCAAATACAGTTATTCAATAAATTAAACATTTTTATGATATTCTCCTTGACATTTAATAGCCTATTTTAATAAGTTAATGTATCTCCGCAATTTTTTTTTCTGCTAGCACCTAGCAATCTGGAGTAGTTCTAATCTGCAGGTGTTATTTGCTGTGCTCATGATGAACTAATAAAATAATTTGATCAAAGTCTGCCAACACATTGGAGGCTTGAATACTTCTTTGATTTCTCTAATCATTTATTTTAATTGCTGATAAACCTGAAATGACATTTGGTTTTAGTGTAGAAAGTAGTGATTATACACTTGTTTTGTTCTTGTTTTGTTGGGGCTTTGGTCACTGGTGTTCTTTATGCATCTGTAGTTTAGCTAGGTCACTGGGGCCAAATCACCCATTACTCTCAAAGTCCTTTAAAATTTAGTAGACTGAAATGTGAGGGCACAGAACTGTTACACGATTCTGTGTCTGATAATGGAAGGAGAAGAATGTAAGACAGAGGGATATTCCTAAGAGAATACATCAAGTTCTGCCAAGGTGTTCAGCAGAAAGAGAGCCTTGGTTCATGTTTGTATATATCCGTTTGGGAGGAGGGCTGGAGGTGTGAAAGGAAAGTAGCAGCTGGGACCTTATTCTTCATTGCTTTATTAAGGTAAGTGTGTGAGCAAATAATGGTGTTTGGTGGCACATGGCAAAGTGGTAGGGGAAAAAGCTGCTGCTGCTGCCACATGGTTCTGTGCAGGAGAGAAGGGGTTTAGATTCTCCCTGTGAAGCCCACTGCTGGTGTTTGCATCAGGCAAGCTCTGCATATCACTTCACTGCTTTATTTTAAGCTGTTTCTGCCTCGCAGTCAGAGTGTAGCTTGTTTTGGATTGCACTGCAGTGGTGGGGTTTATGCTGATTTCTTTTGGAAGATACCAGCTCTAAAATGGGTGTTTGTCACTTAACTCATGTAGCTCAGAGCCACCTGTCACTGCATGGCTGCTGGGTGTCAACAGGTTGCGTAAGCTGTCCCCAGGGTGCTCTGTCCCCCAGCCCCAGTGTAATAGGGAATATCAATGAGATTGAATTGTACTTATTATGGCTGAAGGCAAGAACCAGGAGGAAGAGGGTTAAAGGATTTTACCTTTGTGCTTTTCCGGTCCTTTGATCTGGCACATAACTGGTAGAAGGTTCTTGACAGAGTCAGAGGGGCCACTATTTAAGACACTGGGCTCCTGCAGTCTGGATATGTTTGCAGCTGGAACTGGGGCACGTGTGGTCTGACTGACATTTCTTTGGCATCTCTCTGTTTAATTCCCGCACACTTTGCTCTGATCACACCACACATTTCCTGCTCAAATTATAATGCATTGAACATCTCTTGTGCCAGACCTGAGCCACACCTGCATAAAACTACTGCTGTGGGAGGGGGCCAATGCCTTTAATAAAGATTACCTGTTCTAGGGGTCTGAAGAGAAGTCTGCTTCATCCAGAGGTCCAGCCTTCCCTGCTAGATTTGAGCAGCAGTAACTCCTCTTTGAGCTATGCAGATGGGCCAAATGATCTTTCTGAGGATTTGTCAAATCCTGTTTTATTTTTAACTATTGATTTTTGCAATCAAATCTCATATGTTGTCTTTTGTCCAGTCAGCACTGCCCCACAATTAAGTCTTTCAAGAAAATACATTGTTGCAATGCCAAAAAATGAATTACATGGGTTTTTTTTATCCGAAGTCAAGCAGTTTTGCAATAAAACCATCCTGGTCAAATTAATTCTTCCTGTTGGAGACAGCAGTAATGGGTGCCAACATTTTGAGTCTATTTCAATTTGCTTTAATTGGGTGTATAATTATTTTTCTACAACTAATCAATCCCCATACTATAATTGCAATTATCAAATAATGGAAAGACTGTTTAGAAATTTTGTAAAGCAAGATCTTGTTACGATTCTGTTAAAGAAAAATCTGTGAACTATTTCAATTCATTTTCATTTCACCCCAGAGGATTCTTTCCCCCCGCATCCTAAGTCAAAGGGCAAAATGCACAAAGTCAGTTGGCAAAGATAAATATCTTCAGGGTGATTGACAACATCCAGGGAATGGCATATTCTTGTCTAATTCAAAATATTCCCCAGTGTCTTTTTGTTCTGGAGTAGGTGCAGGTTTGTAAACTGTGATTGCATCTGGCTCAGCATAAGGAAGGGAACTTTCTGACTTTATCAGCAGTAGATAGAGGAGAAGGGGCACAAGCCAGAGAGAAATAGGCACCTGAGACCAGTTTCAAATAATGTGAGGAGATACAAATGTAAGTCATCTCCAAGAGGACATTAAATCGGATGGACAGTGTGATACTCTCATTCCTTAGACAATTGCTTTCATGTCCAGAGGGATTTGAGCACACACCTCAGGCTTTAATGGCCTGACCAAGAAAACATTGAGAACCTAAAGAGGTGGTGCTCAGCATTCTACTTGATGCAGTGAGATCCCACACAGGCAAACAGGGATGCTGGCACTCTTGGGCCTGCTGTGGTAGAGGGGCTCAGATGAAAGGCCCCCCATCCTTCACACTTGCTTTGCAACCAAGAGTCATCATATGGATACCAACATGACAGCAGAGCTTCTGGGTGGTTATGTCACACCAGGAACTTCCCAGAGATGGGTGTGACCAAGAGGGAATGGGACAGGAGCAGATAAGATAGGGGGTAAGGCAGCAGAGGATCAGCTAAGCATTTCCAGGCACCCACAGAAGTGCTGCATAAAAGAGCTGACAACTTATTTTTGGCCTCAGACTGGGTATCATGTGGCTAGAGCTTCTACATATCTTTGGTGTGAAGTTGTAGAGTGTATCAACTGATCCTCTTGTAAAATGAACCCAACTGACTGAATAGAAGGATGTTAAAACATTTGGCCTGCTGCTGTCAGAATATAAGAAAAGCACAGTAAAGAAAAAATCAGGTGATACGAAATGTGATAGTGCTGGTGTTTTCTGTGTGATAATACTAACAGTCTAGATCATTATCCTGCCAGCACCATCTCTATTTGAAGTGGAATATTTAAGATATAAATAGAGAAAAATCTTGTCCACAGAATTTGTGTCACTTCTCAACTTAGAACTTCTACCTCCATGGCTTGATTACCCTGCAGTATATTTGTTAAAAACTAGATCCCAGTCTGCATTTTTTGCTGCTAAAAAAGAACATTATTTGCACTATTGCTGCATGGATACTGTACTTCCAAACATATTCCAACAAAACAGCAATTAACATCAACACACATGCCAAAAATTGCCAGGATGACCTGAATCCAAATGGGTAGGTAAAAAAGCCGTCCCCATGGTAATCCTAAACTCAAACAAGAGTTTTCTTATTCACAGTCATAAAGCCTAGAAGGACAGTCTTAAAAACCACGTCATCCGCATGGCAGAACAGAAAGAGAAAAGAGCAGTTAAATGAAGTTCTGCCTGTGGAGCAGCAAAGCCAGTTATCCATAACAATCTCATTGCCTGCAAGATGCAAATGAAGGATTTGTGATGGTGTGAAATAATAACGAACAAGATAGGAGTGAAGGCAGAGTCTGGAAAAGACAAATCCTGCCAGACTGTGACTATGAAGTGGAACTAGGGAAAAAGATGAATGGCAGAAAAAAGAAATAATCTGTGAAGTCAGCAGCAAAACAATGGCCACACAAAGCTGCAAATGCTGGAAATGAACATCTATGCAATTAGTGAAGTAAATTAAGTGACAGGTGTCAATGGACTGAGAGCTTTTCTAGAGAGGGAATGGGAGGAAAAATCTTAGAAATAAGATCGAACTTTTAATTTGAACGTTTTCAAGTCCAAGGTTTGAGTGTTTCTTCAGAGCTTTGCATTTGGATTTGGCCCCTTCCCTGGACACTGGCCAGCCTTGCTGCTCAGTGAAGTGGTGATGCATTCGGGCTGGGGGACTGTACAGATGTTTCACATCTCTATCAATCCTCTTTGTAGTGGGATTAAATGCAAAAATGAAAATACGAGAGATGCTCCAAAACAGAATGGCCTTGAAGGTGCCCCATGGCTACCTTCAAATGCTGGTGATGATGGAGGCTCCAGGGATTTTGCCTGCCTAGCAGGCCCTTGGGCCCCAGAAACCTCTGCTGGTCATCATACATATCTAAGCACTCTCACACAATGCCAGTTCTTCTGGTTTCAGTACTAATTGAAACATCATGAAAATGTTTATTACCAAAAAATGCTTCATACTTTGGGTGGCTGTCAAATACCAAGGGAATTTGTTTTCTTGCTTTGAACTGTTTAGCTCCCCATCAAGGCGTGTACATTAGACCTCCCTAGCCCAGGCCATGGCTCAACTTGCTATGTCCCCTGGGAGGTGTGATGGGGATGTCTGCCAGCTGTGTGGTGGGGAGAAGGATCCTGCTGGTGATCAGCAGTGCTCCAGCTCTGGAACATGACATAGTCCCTTGACTGATTATGTATAATGAGTATCCAGGGAGGGTGCAGCCTCTGTATGCATGCTCTGCTCACACCTTGTGGCCACCTCTTTTGCTTTGGGACACATGCCTTTTCCCTGTGTTCAAAATTTTTTTCTGCAGGTTTCCACCTTAAGGAAAAATGTGAATCAGAACAGCAGCCCACCTACTGAGGAATTAATCTAATCAAAACCAAGACACCAGTGCTGCACAGGCCTAAGCTGTCTCCCCATTAGTCTCCTGGTGTTTACAGTTTGGTTTGACCTATGCAATAAATCCTAAGTGGCCTGCGGGCTGCCTCCCAGCAGTGCCTCTTTCCATGTGTTGCCTGTAGCAGAAGTACTGCCCAGAAGGTCCTGATACTATTAATCTCACCTCAAGAGAAATTAAAAATCCTAAAACCTTTCCTTAACTCTAATCCTTTTGTTGTCTTTCTGTCATTCAGTTCACTTTCTGTGTGGTTTTTGAGCTAGAGCTGACCAGAGTTGCAAGTAGTTTATAATGAAAACACGCTCCACTGGTTCATTTAATGGCATTAGGTTACAGAAACCATAGAAGGTATGTCTTATTTTCACTGATAATCAGAACTGCAAAACCAAATTTAAAAAAGCCTACCTGAAGCAATCATAACGTTTTTTCCCCTTGTGCTGCAGCTAGGCTATTAACAACCTAGAAATCTGCCCTGGCCTGTATCTCAATTGATTTGAAATATGGTGGAAAACAAGCTTCCAGTATTGCTAATTGTGCATAACATTTTAACAGCTGCTGTGTTTCATCATAAATCTATGTATTGGGGAAAGAAGCTAGGAGTTGGTGTGTGCAGTGAGATCACAAAAGCTCTGAGTTTTTAAAATATTGTCAGGGTTACAGAGGTGAAATGTGCCAAGAATTAAAAAAAAAATAAGAAAAAGAAGCTTTTGTGGCTTTCAAAAGTTAATTTGCAAAGCAGTTTTTCAGTTTTGCTTTCAAGAAGTTGCTGTACAAACTCTAGAGAGGAAGGTCTGCTTCTGCCAGACCTGCCCATCCAAACCAAGCAGCCATCAATCAGTGTCAGAGTCAAGGTGGAAATGTGCAACCACACCGGCAGAGGTCAGGTAAGGGAAAGGGCTGGGGACAGCCTGGCTGCAGCGGGAGGGAGCATCAATCCCCAGCACCAGGCACCAGTCCCCAGCTTGGCCAGACTTGAGAGGGTTTCTGCTTTCCTTCCCTAGCCTTGCAGTGGGACTATGCCAGCCTTCACCTTGCACATCTGCTGCACATGGACAGTGATATTTACCTGCCACGGATATTTTACGGAGACAAAACACAAAAAACTCCTCCTTCCTGAGTCAGTCAGTAGACCTTCCATGATGAGTCCTGAGCAGCCAGTGTGTGTGGTGCATGCTGAAAGAGAACCAGAATTCTTCATGTTTATTTACTCTTGTTGTATTACCCCAAGGCAGTACAGCAGAGAATCAGTCCCTTTCCAAACCATGCTGGAGGTAGGAATGTAATTACCATTGCCTTCAGTGCTGAAAAGCTTCTAAAAGCTCTTCCATTTTTGGGAACAATGGTCTGTGAACCTCCCTAGACTGAAGATTAATGCACCTCTTTCTGCATCCCTGTCACTTGATTCAGTCATGTCTCTCTCCTGGAATGTGTGTTTGCCACTGTCAGCACACCAGAACTCCAGGAGCAGGCAGCCCTTGCCTGGCACAGGCTGCAGAGGCACCTCCAGTATGTGAGAACTCCTGGAGAGGACTGACTTGCTCAAAACTGCTCACTTGGGGGATAAATCTAAGGTTATTTTTCTTAGAAATTTGATTGAGTTACATATATTATCCCTGTCTGGGGAAATCTCAGAGTTAAGTGGGACTTGAGCTTTGTGGTGGCTGCAAAAGTACAGGTTTTAATGCATAGGAAAACTGATTTTCCTGCTGAATGATTTTCTCAGAAAAATTCAAGGCAAAACCCATAAAATCCTCAGTATTTTGTGCATCTGATCACATTATCACACTGCTCATCTGCAAACCTCATTTTGATCAGGTTATATTGTCTTTTTCAGGATCTTGCTGCTGACATCTGCTTCACATGGATTTGTTTGGTGTCTAGTAGCCTTCTTATGCTGTCCTGCAGTGTTTTTATTTCATAGAATCAATGCATAGCTTGCATTGGAAGGGACCTTAAAGATCACCTAGTTCCAACCCTGCTGCCATGGACAGCAACACCTTCCACTAGCTGAGGTTGCTCAGAGCTCCATCCAACCTGGTCTTGAACACTTCCAGAGATGGAGCATCCATGGCTCCACTGGACAATCCGTTCCAGTGCCTCACCACCCTCAAAGTAAAGAATTTGTTCCTAATAGCCAATCTAAATCTACCCTCCTTGTCCTGTCACTACATGGCCTTGGAAATAGTCTCTCTCCAACATTCTTGTAGGGTCTCTTCAGGCACTGGAAGGCCAAATCAAGTCACCCCAATGCCTTCTCTTCTCCAAGCTGAACAATCCAAATTCTCTTATCCTTTCCTCACAGATGTGCCAAAATGTTTATTAACATAGTCGCCTTCTGTCTGACCAGTTATACTTTATGAATAGAGAGAATAAAGTTATTTTTTTTTCTTGAAACACTATTTATTACATATTAATGAAGGTTGTAACCATGTGGGAGGTGTGTTATTTCTGAACAAAATGGCTGCATCTCTGTGCTTGGGTCAAAAAGCTTGGGAACAGACAGGCATCAAAGGTTCACAGCATTCCTGGGCACCCCCCAGGTGTCTGACATGTAAATGACAGTATAATTCTGTCCATGAGAAACAGAGGAAATTATACTATTGCTGATTTTCTCTGCATGAAGCCAGATAATTGACTGGATAAGAAAAAAAGTTGTGCACAGTACAGTAAAGGCAATTTGCTATGTAACTGATATTTATTTTACAGGGCACCTCATACATCCAAGAGAAACTAGGGCAATTTGGGTTCTATGTATAAAATGTTCTCTTAGGAAGAGGCCCACAAAGTGAAATCTGTCTCAGAATAAAATGAAATGTCTCACATGGAAAATCTGACCCTCTCATACAGTGTTTGTTTCTGCCCCACCACATTCTGTGATCCTGCAATATCCTCTCTCAGGCGTTGCTCCCAGGGATGGAAACCTGCACAGCAGAGTAGTAAATAAGTAAGTTTCTGAATTTTCAAACACAACAACCTACTTTCAGCTCCTTGACCTAGCACCGAGAAAGGAAAACGCAGAGTGCAAAATTCAGCATCCCAGAACTGCTTCTTACCTACCTTTTCACACAGAAAAAGTTTGTTTCTGCCCCACCATACTCTGTGATCTGCAATTTTCTCACCCCAAAGAATTTTACCCTTGTAAGAACAAGCAGTGACATTTTCATGGTGCAGAACTTTGCCTAGGATATTCCCAGGAGATCTGAAGCCGGCTTTGCTTATTACCGTGAGATTGCATATGTGCTGATCAAACTCACCCTTTCCATTTTCCAAAGGAAAATATTTCATTTTTACTCTGAGCATGATTTTCCAGTGTATTGCTTTGTTCCACAGCAGATCTGCTTCTTACATCAAGTTTGCTCTAAATGCTGTGGAAGAAGCTTGTGGAAGCATCTTTAGCTCTACTATTTCTCTGATTTCACTGTAACTTTTTACTCCCCTTTTGCAAGTCATGGCATCCTTCACATTTTCAAAGTACTCATTCAGATCAAAATCATCTATAATGCTTTTGCTCAGTCCTTGGAGAAATGCTGTGAAATTTTTCGGTAATATGAGCATAGATCTTGACAGGTCAAGACCAATTTTTCAGAGGTTTATACTTCTATTTTGTTAAGTACACTTACAGTGACAGTTTGATCTGATTACTCTTTTTTCTGAGATGTGATTAAACCCAGTTGGTTTTGCATTTGCATTGTATGTTGGTTTGCATTTTATGTTGCTCAGTTGTACCTTTTACTCCCTTTTCTTCTGACAGCTGATCTGAGTTGAAAATAGCTTATGGATGGTCATAAATTGCAATTCTTAGCAAATTTGCTATTTGATACAAAACTATCTCCTCACTCTTCTAAAAATCACTTCTTTGCCTCAGGTCTTGCAAACTATCAGGTCTATTAATGCCTTGCACTTACCTGTGTCTCTGCCTCTCTCTTGTTCTGAGACACTCTATATCACTTACTCCAGTACTCGGTATGTTTACAGTGCCCACGAGAAGGAAACAGCAGAAGACTTCGTAAACTAAATAGTTTCCTAATTAACACATTTAATCTAAAACACCCTGGCAACTTAGCTTGAGGGGGAGAAAGAAGGAGGAGAAATGTGCTATCCTTGAGAACACTCTTCCTGTGCTTATCTTGAAGGCACAATTACACACCTCTGGAAGGTTGCTCTAACCTACACCTCTAGCCCTCTGCAGCAGTTGGAAGAGTGTCTTGCTGTACTCACATCCCCTTCAGCCACAGCTCCTTCCCTTTTACACCATGCTTTGTTGCTTTCTTTTCAGCCATTTAAGACCAAGAGCTATTGTCCTCTGCTGCTGCTGCTGCTGCTGCTGCTGCTGAAGCACGGCAAGACTTTGAAACAGTCTCCATGACAATCAGAGAAATGCAGTCTGGATCCTAATGGAGATGATACATGTCTTTGATTGTATCCTGCAGAGCAAGGTATGTATTTGCAGCTGCTAGCAGATGTGGGTTAAAAACTGCTGGTTCCTCCCTCCTTTTACCACCATGCATGGTGCTATGGGGAAACCTCTTTGCTCTGTGCTGCCACAGTATCTCCTTCTCTGGAGATGTTCCCCAGGGGCTGATTCTATCTGGTGTGAGGTTTAGAAAGGGATGAGAAATATTAATGGCCGAATGATTATAATGCCTTAGAAAATGGAGCTGAAAGTGCAGTGCAGAGAGATCAAAATGAAGCACACTATCTGGCTGTGAGATTTTGAATTATATCAAAAGGGAATTTATTCCTGCTTTTTAACTTCTTGTTACCTGCAGAGCTGAATTCTTAAAACATCAATTCCTGCCTATTATGGCAATATGCTATGTTCTGTCCAGTGTCTTCATGTAAAATGAAGTTTTAAAATATAAAAAGATGTGCTAGTTTTAGGTACATCAGCCATTCATACAGAACAAAATATTCAAATGCTGTGATTTATAAAGTACTGGATGAGAGCAGACTGGCTTTTTTCTTGGCCTTATGATGTACAAATAAGGACAAATGCTGTGGAATGAAAATGAACATGAATTCTCTCTGATAAGCAGGATGTAACCTGTTTTCTGATTGTCTGTGCTGATGTCTTCACCCATTGTTTAAATGTGATAAAATAGCTTTATGCTGATGCTGCTTTAGTTATCATAAAATTCCCTCTTCAGGGCAAACTTCAGTCACATTAGTTTGAAATTCTTTTATTACCAGGTTCTTTGTATCACATTTGAGCCAAGAAACATAATCAAAATGTATCCTGAATACTGAAATACTAGATATTTGTATATGTTTTTAATGGACCATGTGCAAACAGCCACATAAAGTTAGTGAAGGTGAGAACTGTATAGCATGACATATGGTGAATAAAATTGATAATATTGGAACAGTAATGAGAGCTATGTGATGCTTACGTATCTATTAATATCTGTATCCACATACACCCCCATGTATTCTAAATATATGTACAGTAGCTCTAACTTTCAGCAAGTAAAGTGAGAATTCATAATGCAGTAGAAGGGAAAGAGCATGAAAATGAAAACAAAGACAAAGCCACAATAAAACTGAAGCAGTCAGGAGGAACAAAAGAAAAAAGATACCTATTAAAATTCATTCTATAAAAGGAGGATTGTGGATGTAGGGAGCTATTCCCAGTGAAAAAATGTTTGAGAGAGGCTTCTTGGGGTTTTTTTGCAGCAGAAATATCTGACCTTTCATGTGTACTGTGACCATAAAGGCTGTGTCTTGAGAGAGAGGGAGTAAGATAAGACTATGTTTGGGTATTTTAGGATGAACAGAAAGCACCATCTTCACCGTTCTTAACATGACCTGCCAATGTTAGACCTAACCCTTTAGAAAATTCTCTATGTCTGCTTTAACCTTGGCTCCATCTAGATGCTTTGATCATCTTTTCTAGTGTGTCAGCCTTTATGTTTACTGACTTGTGCCAAACACTCCATAGGCTTTCTCTTTATGGACAATTTCTCTTTTAGCCCAGCATATTCTCTGACAGATTTTAATATCATTCCGAGCTTTCACCCTTTTCTTTTCACCAGATTCCCATTCTTTATTTCATTAGGAACACAATTTTACCTGCAAATTCTGCATCTTCTTTCATGCTGGAAATAGGCTTGGAGAGAATCTCAGTTAGGTCTACATGGGAAATATCCAGACAAATCTCTTGAGATCTTGAAAAAATACCAATTCAGAAGCCATTCTAAGTACTATGTTGCCAGGAGGGAAATAGGTCCTGTGGAAATAGGTCCTGATGGGAGTGAGGCCTGACCTCCATGTTACAGGACAGTATCTCAAACAGAGAATATGCACATCTGGCTCAAGGCCAAGAGAGACCTGATTGGGAACAAGGCCAGGGCAATCAGAGCAAGAGCCAGGACACTGAGAACTGACCCCAAGGTACAACCAAAAGAGTAAGGGAAAAAAGAAGACTCAGCACATCGAGTCTGGCACGTATCTCTAGCCAAGCCCAGGCTTTGTAGCTGTTACACCTATTGTGAAATTGGTTCAGAGATAAAAGTCCTCTGGGTCTTTCTTGCAAACCTGTTCTTGCTGACTTTTTGTTCCTGTTGCTGTCTCTATTTCTATTCTTTTCTTGCTTGCTAATTGCACCTTTTCAATGTTAATATTGCATACTTGGTCACTGCTCAATCTATGCATTTCTAATTTAATCACTCCTTAGGCATAAGCTCCTCTCAGTGCTCTAATTTGTTCTGTGGTTCTTTAAACAGCCCTGTAGTCTGTGAAAATCTCCCTAGAAATGAAGCAATATTCCCCACATCAGTCTTGCAGAGAATGATTCTTGCTTCTCTGTGCTGCTACATCTTTGCATACACACACACAAACTACACTGATCTTTTCTACTACCATATTTATTCGACGCTTGAAAGGTACTTGCTGGGTTTTATCCTCTTAGTCCTTACGACATTTCTGTCATCAAAGAACCTTCCTCTAATAGAAATCATCTTCCAAGCTAATTTTCCTTTCTCTAGTGCTTGTCCTTTACGCTTTTTTCCCAAGGTGATTCTTCTCCTGTTACTTTTGGCCTCTGTTACTAACAAATCCTTCTGTTCCATGACTTTGGCCTCTGGTTTTTTTTGGTCTATTCTCAGTTTAACATAACACCTATGAATTTTACTAATATGTTGTCTACTCCTCTTTCTAGCTCATTCCAACTCAGATTATTCTGTAATTCTGTGATTACTGGAAGTATTAAATCAGGCAATACCAAAGACTGATCCTTAAATATTTACCTGTCCTCCCTATAAACTGGTTCTTCTCTTTGTCTACTAGCCTTGTTTTGGTCCTTCATTCCAGACTTCAGACCAAATGAGATATTTTTTTTTGCACAAGCAGGTTCAGTCGAGCTTTTTAGAGATGTTTTTGGGAAACATAGGAGGCAATCTTCCATTCTCATGCTCTCCAGTTTTATATCAGTGTAGCTGCCTGGCTTTGAGGCAGAGGATGATCAGACCAATTGTTTAAAAAATGGCTTAAATCCAAGAGTATTACATTTATTCTGTTCCACTCATTCATTGATTTGGTAATTCCATAAAAAAAGTATTATCTTTGTCAGGCAAGATCTATTCTTTGTAAATCCTGCCTCTTATTGCTCATCATTGCATTATTCTCTGCAAATGAAGTGACTACTTCTTAAGAAGACTTTTTCTATTGTTTTTGTCTTTTTCCAGGGCTAGAATCTAAATGCAAAGCATTTTAATTAGTAAGAACTTTCTTCATTCTTTTATGAATGCTGAGACAGTGCCATATTTGCTTTTTTGTTCAGCATTGGCAGAAGGAGGACAGATAAAAAAGGCACAGCTTTCTCCTTCCCCTCTTAGCACCTCCACACACCTGTGGTGTGTGATTCTAACCACTTGATGGTGCAGGAGATGTGGTGGAATGTGGCCATCACTGCTGCTGCTAAATCTCAAGACTTTGCAAGACAATTTACGATGAATGTTATAGTAGCTTTCACAGAATCCAGGAAGAATGAGTTGTATCACGTTAGTTTTCTTAGGTTTTTTTGTATCTGTTCCTCACAGCCAATTGATTTTTGTAAGGAAGTATTAAAGGTCCCCAAAGGACGTGCTACCAGAGTGTGACTATCTTATACTTATGTGCCTGTATCAGAAGATGATCAGGGTATACTTCGTTTAAACACTGCTAGAATTGCCCCATAATTTATCTCTGACTTACTCTGCAGTGGTTTCCAAGTTTCAAAGGTACATTGAGCAATGCTTCTGAAAGTACTTTGAATTTTTATTTCCACAAGGGCAATACTACTGACCGTTCAGTTCCTCTGTTGTCCTGTGCATTTGGCCACTACCAAACATCAGCAAACACAACCTCATTTCTGGTGTAAGATATTATCCAGACATTTAAGAAAATAAAGTTAGGTTGCCTTGAGGTAGGGAGGTGAAGTTATCTAAGCGGCACAGTTGACTTCCTCAACTGGTTTGAACTTCAGTGCATGAAGAAGTACACCTTTCACCTCTCCTAAGAAAAATAAATATTAGAAGGCCTGGAGAGCAAGTTCATCCAGAGCTACAAGTCCTAGAATCCTAGATGTTACGGACTCATCTGCGTGCTCACCTGAAAAAATCAAGGTTTACTTTGAAAAACTAGGTTTTTAACTAATTCACTGACTTGCAGCATAAGTAATTTAGACATCTGTTTTGTTGCTGTTCTTGCTGCATGGTGCTGAGCAGAGCTTTGCACTGGTGCCCACAGCTGCGCAAGCTGCAGCTGGGAAAGCACAAGGGTTTTGCTGGGGCTCTGTGTCTGTGAATATGTTGTGTTTGGGTTTGGGTTCTAGACATGGCAGATGTTCTCTGAAGCATGGCTTCTCATTTACCTCACCATCCAACCACGAAAACATTGTATTCCTAAATTATTTTTTCTTTCTAGTGTTCCACAAACTAAGAACCGTAACAGCAAAAAATGCAGTTAGCCACTACTGAGCTCACTGACAACTGCAGGCTGAGAAGCCACATTTAACAGTGGCATCATCTAGGATGGAGAAGGGGATGGCTTTACTTCACATTATAAAGTTTGATCATCCACAAGTGAATTTACATCTTACTCAGTTGTACCCTCATGCAGGAAGAATGAGGTATACAACTAAGGAAATAGCCCACTGCAACAATATTCTTTAAATATACCACTGACCATAAACCAAAACAGAGTAGAACTTTGGATTTCAAAAATATTAGAAAATATCCCTTTTTTTGTGTCCATTGCCTTTCAAATGATATATGTTTATTTCCACTTACACCTATATGTGTATATATATATATATATCCACACATTTATACATATATATTTATATTTATGTGAACTGAACTAATTACTAATTAGAGGTAATACAATGTATTGTTCCCTCCTGTTCATTGTGTCTGCTTTCTTGTTCTGCAGTCAAACCCTTAAATGCAAGCAAATTCCTTTTTCCTGGGAAGTCTATGATCAAAGGAAGATCAAAGCAGAATCTGAGTTCAGGGTGTGTAATTTTTGGCTGATCAAACACAGATATGCTCCCCTGTGTTGAAATGAAGGTTGGAAGAAGTTAAATAACTGGCTATAACATTTCCTTTGCATTATCAGTTGGCAGTTCAAAGGGCTCCTCCCAAATCAGAAATAAACTCTCTTTGCTACCATAGGGCATATTAACCACAGACATCCTTGCAAAATAATTTTACAGGCTAAATAGAGAGTTATACATAGACCCTACTTCAGTCTGACAGTCTGCTTGGGAGTTTTTTCTGGCCCCTATTTGTCCACTTAGCAGACATCCAGCTAAGTGGATTGTACTGCAAACTAGAGAGCCAAATG
Organism: Drymodes brunneopygia; assembly: GCA_013400955.1. NCBI lineage: Eukaryota > Metazoa > Chordata > Aves > Passeriformes > Petroicidae > Drymodes > Drymodes brunneopygia. The sequence continues at coordinate 221,254 of VZTZ01034068.1, read as the reverse complement.
CAAGAAGAGCAGAAATTGCTCTCATTTCTTCTGTGTTTTTGCATGTACTGTTTTCTCCAGAGAGGTAGCTGGATCCTAAGCAAAGCTGGGAAGATGTGATTCAGATAGCAGTGCTATGAACTATGCAGGGGGCAGATTATACAGCCCACACTTTTGATATCATTCTAATCTCTGAAAGCTAGATTGTTTTAAGACATGACATTTAACATCCCCCCTGCTAATGTTGTTAGGATTAACTGTTACAGCCCTGGCTGTACTTGTTGGGCAAATAAGAATCTGATTCTTCCTTTGATCTTGCTAAGTTGCTTAGAGCCCAAAAGATGTCAGGAATCCTAGCATCATAAAACAATATGTATTTTATCATTTTATCATAAAACAATATGCATTTTGGTCAGCAAATATCTTGAAGTTTCAGCTTTCAAAGAGGTTATAAACAACAGTGCATAAAACAGGGTATGTTTTTTATAAGTGTATAACAGCAGCTTAAAAAAGGAACATTTGGAAATAACTTCCAAATTACATTCAGAAGTGGAAACAAAAGTGATAAAAATATTTCAGGCTCCACAAATATGGACACTGATCCAAACAATTAAGAAAACATCTAGAGAATTCTGAGTTAATACAGAGCCTCCAGAAGTTGCTTTAAATGTAGATAAATGAGATTACAAGTGTCCATGTGTAGGGGAAGATCCCAAAAATTCTTTAGGGAAAATCAGGTAGCATGGTCTCCTCCCACGATTGTATTTCCTAGTAAATCCCACCAAACCCCTGAAATCTAACAGAGGCTGGTGACCAGAACAAGGACAAAAGGTTTCAGGTAAAATTACTATCAGAGCATGGACCAGAGTATTACCAGGTGAGTTAACATTACTCCCAGAACAAGGAAGTGAAAATCCTGTAGCAGGGTATACAGTAAATGGCCCACAGCTTAAGCCTGCAGGAAATGCAGATCTGAGTGGAGCTGGTGCTTGTTCAACCAATTGTCCCTCTGGTGTATCTGGATGTGGTGCTCAGGCTCTGCTCTGCATGGACAGGTCTCACACTGAGAGGTATGAAACCAAGTTTGTCTCCAGCAAGGCGAGACTTGGGGAGGCCAAAAAAAGTGTTCCCTTGCCTCACTCTGCCACGGGGTATGGTCTGACTTGCCTCTACATCATGAAGAAGATCCTGTTTCCAGTATATTCTCTGGACATCCAAAATGTGTTCACTCAAAATGTTTCCCAAGCAGTTTCCTCCAGACTTGCTGTGGGAGCAGGTGCAGAGAAGGAGGGTCCCTGTGCTGTCCTGTTCTCCAACTGGGAGAAAGTAAGTGCTCACCTACAATAAGAAAAATGTGTAATGTAAGCAAATGTGTTAATCAACACACAGTGGACATGTTCTGTAGTTCCATTATAGACAATCGCCTGTGGAATCTCTGACATTTGCAGACAGAAAAGGAAACAAACCTGTCCTGTCCCTGTCACATCAGCATCACAGTCAAGCATAGACTTTGACACTTCAGAGAGAGGCGTTCATTTGTATCTTCCAGTACTCAAAGGTAAAAGGTTTTACTAAGAAAGTGGTATGAGAGGAGGATATTTAATCCAAAGCAGAACAGAAGATTTATGCTGTCTGCTATGTGTGCTTCAAGAAGCCTGTGGTGGTAAAAGTCTATGAAGACTAAAGGATTAGAAACACAGCCAGAGTCAAACAAAACTCCAAGAGGTCACTTTGGTACAGACCTTAAATTTCCCAATGGAAATAGAAGAGACAGAATAGTTTGCTTATAAAATATAGGCACTAACTGAAAGTGATTGGGTCCTGCCACTTAATGAATGACCATTCATATGCTGAGGCTCCATAAGGGTGCAGGTGCATGCTCTTAGCCCTTCCCAGCTGTAAGATAAAAAATGTGTTAACACCTTCACAGAACCACAGCTGGTGCATGCTGGATTTCAGCTCGGCAATGAGCATGTGTGTGCTCAGTAACAAGTGGTACAGTGACATGAACTGTTCACAGATCTCAGATTATGCAGTGATAGGTGTACTAGAAGCTGAAGACACAGAAAACTTCTACTGGGCTAAAAACTGTGTAGCTCTATTGATCTGATCACAGCTGAAGATTGAGCCTATTGCACTCAGAGAACAGATATCTACGTTGGCTTCTAAAATTAAAAAAAAAAATCAAAAGAAATTATAATTACAGAACCTTTTACTGGCTTTTGTTCTAAGACTCAGCAAAGCTGGTGAGGGGCAAATATTGAACACTTGGACAGACACAGTTTAGTTATAGATTCTCAGCACAGGCAGAAAAAAAGAAGTTCAAACTTGGCCATGTTGGCTCATCTTGCCTGAGTGAAGAAAATGGGAATGAAACAGGGTGAATGTGTGGGCATCCTTCACAAGGATTTCTGGATAGCTTTCAGTGCCCATTGAGAGAGTAATCCGTAAGGTTAACAAATGAACACTGGTGATGAAATGCTCAGTTGGTTTGCTAACAGAAACTAGAGATGGCAAATGGGACAGAGGGGCAGAGAGAGACAGTGGGATAAGTGACAAGTGGCAATACATTGAGCCTGTTCTGTTTCTGCTATATATAGGAGGTAGCAGTTATCTTACAGAAGGAAATGTAGAACAAGATGTGCAGATTTGGAGATGATGTGGAACTGACAACCTGAGAAATACCATCCATAAAGGAAGTAAGTTGAAGATGCTGAGAAATCTGCCTTATGCGTAGGATATGAGGGATGAGCAGGCAGTGCGAACCAAAGATGGAGAAACCAGAACATGGTGGTGAGAACTGTGCTCATTTGCTCATTTGAAATCTTGATGTTGTTGCAGGGCAATGACTCAGAAGCCAGAGGGGGTCACTGAGGGAAGAAAGCCCAGGCCAGAATAGATCCCCAGGACGCATTGCCCAGAGCTAAAAATAGGAGAAATACCTTAGTTTTAACATGATAAAGACATTTGCTAGATTTGAAGAATAAATGTGTGAACATTCTTGGAGTCCTTCGTCACTTACGCAGTAATATGCCAAATAAATTTTCTGTGGTGCCAATGCTAATTAAAAGTGCAAGAGCAGCACTGGAGGTTCAGCAGCCCCCCCCCCCAGGCAGCTGGCATTGATACCTGACAAGAAGCTAGGAATGTATTTCAGCCAGCCATCATGGGAATCTGAAATGGTGTAGCTAATGCTTTCAGTGCTTCTTCTTGAACTTTAGGGCATTTTTCACCTACACCAAATCATATATAAAATACCATGTATGCATTGTTAAGCTGTAGAAATTCTCAAGTGAATATATGCCATTTACAGGAATTGTCTTCCCCACATCCTGACTCCACTGTCTTGAAACCACAGACTTTATTCCTCTATAGCTCAAATCTGAAGTGTGCCCTAGGCTTCAGATACCAAATTTCCAGAATGGAGAGATTACCACTGAAGTGTGTGTGACATCCAGTGATGGACACATGACATATCCAGCCTACAAAGCTCTCCCATTCACCTTACAGGGACTCGGGATCAGACACAGTGCCTGGAAACTCCTGGGGAGACTTAACAGTGACACTGAAAAAGAGGATGGAAGCATCCATCAGGCCAGCTGCCTGCTGAGGATGCTAGGAAGAATATGAATGAAGCTTGAAGCAAAATAAATATGAAGAAAGTGAATGAAGCTTGAAGCAAGATGAGTATTAATGACTGAGCTGTGGTAAGGAAAAAGTAGAGCGCCAACCTGGATAGAAAGAAGAGGCAGTGAGTCTTCTGTAAAGCTTTTTTTCATAAAATATTGACTATGCTCATTTGGATGCTGCCCAGCCTCCCTCAAAAATGAACACACTCCATTGACACTCACACTTCTGTGCCTCCTACTCAGCTTTCCTCAGGAGGGTCATGGCAAAATGAGGCTGAAAAATAGGAAATCTACTGTTTTCTAAGCTGAGAAGAGCAGTGCCAGGATCAATACAGCATGAAACAACCATTGGACACGGCCTAACCACAGTCTCTAAAGCCTTCATTGCAACTTTTCTTTGTGGTTTCAGAACCTCTCTGGAAGTGAAGAAACAATTTCCTTCTTATTGCAAGCAATGCCCATCAATGTTATTTTAATGTAGAAAAACAAAAGTGGCAAAGATGTCCTGAGGGGCAAATCATGTGAACCCTTGTCGCAGGTACAAATAAGGGAATTGTTGCTCCTATCACTGTGGATTTGGGGTAATCACGTGTTCCCACAGTCCTCAGTGCTCCATGGGCAAAAATCCTGGCAAACACTGTGTTTAGAAGAACTGCACAAATGGCTCTTTTCCATCCACAGAAGTTTTGTGTTTTACGTTTCGTGTTTTATGTCAGTTCTGTCTGGGTTTATCCCATTTGCTGTCCTCAGAGATCTCTCCCAAGATCCTGCTCCCCAGTAATGTCACTAACAAATCACAGATGCACCATAATTTCTGCTCAATTAAGAACAGAAAAACAACCCTCTTGCATGCAATAGCTACACTGTTGCTGAGAACAGTGCTGAGCATTTCAGAGAGATGTTCAGGAAAGACTAAAAGGCAGCTACAGAGTAGAATCTTCATGAAATGCATTTCCTCCCAATCTTTCTTACTCCGTGACATTGCCCAATAGCATTTAGATTTATTAATTTTTTTAAGAGGACAGCTGCAGCATTCTATGTTTTTTCTCTTCCACAGAAATGTGAGAGGTTTTGGGACTCTGCCACAAAATGAACTCTTTCAGCAGTGAGAAATCTTGGCACACTAAGTGACATGCTTGCTGCCCATCCTGTTCTTTCTTCCCCGTAACTCTTCTTGGGACCCTGTGGTTATTCTTGTCACCAGTTAACTGCTCTCCACCTCTGAAATAACAAATAACAAGATGGAGGTATGAAATGAGGAGGATGCTGCTCCAGAGACCTGGCTAAACAGAGATAAGTGGGGCAATGAAAGCTAACATGGCAGGGCAACTTGATTGGATGCAAAATATTTTCAGCTTTATAAGCTCTTCTAGGTTTGCAATGGCCCAGCAATTCACACTGGATGCATTGTCTTTATGCTCCATGTGTACATCTCAAATGTTGCAATCCAGGGGCTGCTCTTCTACTGCCACTGAGCCTTTCTATGGCCTTAGCTAAATCACTTTACCTCACTGGTTCTTCAATAAAACTGTGTTCTTGTAGAGTATGATCCCTTTTTAATGTCTCAATATCATGACATTGACTTGATGGGGATTCCTAATGTTGTAACCTAATTAATAATAAGAAAACATAACTAGCTGAGAAGAATCAAACCATTTTCTTATAACCTTTACTTAGAACATTTTCCATTTCATGATGGCCTGAGAGATTTCCATGTTTTTGGGGGGGAAATACAAATGGATTTGTAATGTTATGCACTGGAATATCTTTCAGAAAAATGTATACTTAAAATTACCTCTTTGTTATCACTTCATGCTCCTTTAGGCTGCCAGCCTTACAGAAATCTAGTCCTGTACAATTTGTTCCTACAAAACAAGCTATTAAAAGATGTTTTTGTAGCTCCTCTGCACTAATCATTTGTTTGCACACAAAGATTACTTACAGACTGTTCTTTTTTTAGCTAGTTTGTTAAAAATATCTAATCGATTATATAAGAAAAAGAGACCAATGTACCTTTGCAGATGTCTTTGACTACTTTGACAGAGGTATTGTGCTGTGCTCTACAAAGTTCTATAATCTATACATTTGCTTCTCACTATTATTCTAACATTTGTTGAGTATATTATCTTTCCAAAGCTCCTGTTTGATTTACCTTTCAGCAAGGGAGACTCACCTTTCCAAAGTATCTTATCCACATTTTTACTAGGTTTCTGTTCGAATGCAACCCATTATCTTCAAAGGCTTTCAACAACAGAAGAATATCACTGCGCTCAGAGCAGACGTCTGAAGTGGTCAGGAAAATGATTGCTGGGGTTGTGTTTGACCATTTTCAGAGACCTTGGTGGCATGGATTTCTCATATAAGAAAATCTCCAAGATCAGCTGTGCCTCAGGCACTCAGCATTCACTAAGGCACTGAACCTCTTCTCCTTGTTCATGTGCTCGTCATGTTCTCCTGTCTTTCATATAAATGCATTGTTACACATATCCACAAAGAAGAGAATACAAGACAAGCTGTAGCCAGTAGTCACAGTGATGAGATTATTTTGAACTGACTTTAAAGTTTCTTGTGTTAATGACTGGCAAATAGTTAGTTCCTCTTAAAAGCCTGGCTCCAATACAGTGTAATGGCAGCTGTGAAACATAATTTCCCAGATAAGCTCTTACAACAGAGGACTTGTGGTATCTCAGACATAGAGTTCAACTATCTTTACCTCTGAAAGCCCAAAGAATGTACAAATTGTGCAAGCTTGCAGTCCCTTGTTAATTATAATCTGTGTTTATATAGCAGCTCTATCTCAAAGCTCTTTTCAAACATTAAGACTCCTAGCACTTCTTTTATGTAGGCATTATTATCCCTGTCATTATCATTATCACATCTTCCATTTTATAGGTGGTAAATGAGCAAAATCACACTGTGAGTCAGTAGCTGAATTGGGAATAGAATATTGTAGTCCTGACTTTGTCCCTTGCTTTAATTACTTACTAGCATGATTGTTATTTGTGGGTTGAAGTGATTTTGTTCAGTGTAAGATTTCAGCAAATAAGCATGATCCTTTTGATTTGCAATATTTTTGTCAGTATAGCTTTCATGCTGGTATTTTTCAGCTGTTGGTTTCAGTTTAAGTAGCTAATAAGAGATGCTGTCATCTTCCAATTAAATACATATCGATAAGTTTTAATATGATACAATTTGCATAATAGACTGAAACAGCTAAAATGAACCTTAGTTTATCAAGCAATGGAGTATTTAGGTATTGATGTTGTGTCCTAATCTAGTCACAGTAAAAACTGTGATGGAAATCTAAGGAGAAATGTACTTTTGTGAAGTAGCTGGGTTTTAAATGACAGTTGTTATTAATTAGTCTTTTAGTGGGAAAATACCATATGCAATTACTAAATTAAGTTAAAGCCACTTGTCTATTTTTTCTTTTAATCAGAACATTCTAGTTGGTATGAAATACACAAATGTGTTCAGTTGAAGCTAGACAGTTAACCTCATTTTCTCCTTTTCCGGGACTGTTTTAATCTGGAAAGGCACTCTAACTATTTCATTGGCTCAAACATAGGTAGCTTAGCTTCAAAACATCTCACTGACAGCATCCCACTCCTTTGTTTCTCTGCCATCAAATGTTGTAAGAAATAGAATAAAAAAATAAAAATTTTCATGAGTGGTTACTCGGAAGACCACAAGGTGCAGTCCTGTCAGAAACCGAAGATGCCCTGACAAGTGAAAGCATGGTCCTAATAAAAGAACTATAAGACACTCAATATTACAACATAATTTTTTAGAAATAGTAGATTGCCCTTTTTCTTCCTTGTTCATTATCCTTCTCCTTTTCCTCCTCCTTCTTTTAAATCACAAGTTTCAGGATATCTTTGTCATGCCCTTAACTACACTGTAAAAATCTTGTCCTCTGTCAGTGGTCTGCTTGCCTACAGGTGCAAAACTTGGTTCTTGGTGAATTATCATAGAAATCCATACTGCCTTAAAGGTCTATCTTTCCAAGGAAATAGATCCCTCAAATACAAGTACAAAGCCCACTTTACTCCCTTCTACTTGCCCCAGCTATAAAACACAAAATGTTTACTGGTTTCAACAAACAGGAGCTCTTTCAAGGTGCTTTGAATGCTGTATTGTGGATGCAGCAGTCGTGTACACCATCTTTATACATCTGACAACTGCAGAGAAGAAAACCTAGTTGTGCAATTTGTTTTACAGTTTTCTGTAATAACAAGGTTACAATTCCCAACATTTTTCCTGTGCCATGCAGGCACTCTGCTCCTTAAATCATTCTTTTTTAATGACCTATTCATTTGCTCATAAACCAGACCACTAGGTCTCCCAACCACTTTATTAAACAAGTTATGGTGTGCCCCTTCCCAAAACCTTCCCTTCCCTTCCCTTCCCTTCCCTTCCCTTCCCTTCCCTT